>JAODAL010054641.1:0-24496 GCA_025379985.1 Phyllomedusa bahiana
ATTTCCGGATTCCCGTACCCTCAATGTATGGGGCGGCGGGAAATCTGCATGTCAAAAACTGAAGTCGGATACAGTCGGATTTCCGATGGTATTTTAAGTTACTAGTTTTAGACATAGGCCTAAAAAATGAAAAGGTTTCAGACAAGTCTATGATAAGGAAACATCCTGTGGCTTGGAAACAAAATTTTAATAGCTTGTTCAGTCTAAATTATATTCTTTTTCTAATACCAAGTTCTGCAGATTTTTGTCATTTCAATTTCTAACCATTTTTCAAGACTTAGTTTGCTGTCAGTGAAAGGAAACATTTATTCTTTACTTATAGATTTATAAAAACCAATATTATAAGAGGGAAATAAACCTTAAAGGGGTTGTCTCACTAAAGGATTGTCACTTTGCAATATGTATCCATTAACATGTCCTACCTATTCCTAGATATCCCTCTTGTATGGGCTGCATCATCTCCTCAGGTCACTATAACTACAGACCTGTTTTTTGATCTATCTATCTAGGCTGCCAGCACTGGTTGCTATAGCTACAGACCTGACTTCTACTGCAGCCTAGTAGAAGCCAGTAAACATGCCCCTGAATTCAAAGTGAAACCAAGAAAACAGGACGAATCAATGTAGTGAGACAACCCCTTTAACTTCATTACAGAAAGATCTCTTTAAATAAACCATACAAATAAATAGTACAAATAATATAAGAAATTTTATGATTTATTATTAAAAAATATTCCTTTTTTACACTTAGGCTCTTTTCCCCCTTCCCTTACCATCTTTCTACTAAACTCATCATTCAGTCTGTTAAAATCCATCTAGAGAGGGATCAGCTCACTAATATATCAAGTTACAGAATGTTTATAGAAGTCAATGGAGAGAAGAGGGGGAGGAAGAGGGAGCTGCAGAGAGAGACACACATGTAAGTATATGTTTGTGTAATTTGCTAGCCTTCAAACATGACAAGTGTAATGACCACTTAAAGTGGTATGAAATAATAACTAGTGTCTTAAAAGAATAACACATTGAAACCTATGATGCAAAAATCCAAAATAGTTCCTACTCGCTAACTGTTCTTCAAGAGGAGCAGTCATCTCAAATAAGAGGCTTATGTTCATAAAAAAAAATGACATAAGGCAGTTTAAAATCTGTCATATAAATCTTGTTAATAAATGTGTCATCCTCTTAAATAGGTGGTCTTTCTGATAGGTTTACCTATAAATGACTTAGTATACAGGGTATAACAATTGGAGTTGCAAAGGTTGCATTAGTGTACAAGAATATACCCTGATCAGTCATTACACTAAAACCACCTGCTTAATACTGGGTAGATCCCCCTTGTGCAATCAAAACCGTTCTGACCTATTGAAGGCATGGGCTCCACCTCTAATACTGTGGTATCTGGCACCATGATGTTACCAGTAGATCCTCTAAGTCCTGTAAGCTGGTAAGGGCCTTCATGGATCAGATTTGTTTTGACAGCACATCCTACAGATGCTTGGTCTGTTATTTGGAGAAACTTAAGGGCAAGCAAGTCAACACCTTGAATTCTTTATCCTTTACCTCAAACCAAACCTGAAGAATTTTTATACTGTAGAAAGGTTGTATTATCCTGCTGGAATTGAAAAAACATTGCCATTTAGCGGTGTACATGGTCTGGAACTATGTTTCGGTAGGTGCTATTACAATAACATGAATGCCAAGACCCAAAGTTTCCCAGCACATTATTGCCCAGGGCGTCATATTGCCTCTGCAATCTTGTGGTTCTCCATACTGCAACCTGAAGCCATTTCCTCACCCAGTTCACTATAATTACCCATTTTTTCAGCCTTCAGCGCATCAAATTTATAAACTGTGAATTTGCTGCCTAATACACAAAGTCAAGTCACAATATTATGACCACCAGCTAATACCCATATTAACCGCTTTCTGCATCACAGACAACAGCTAGATGGGCTGAGATTTACTCAATAAGGTCCTGGTAGGTATCTAGAGCCATGCTGACTAGTTGCATCCCACAGCTGCTGGAGGAGGATCCATAGAGGCAGCACAACCATTATGGTGGTCCCACAAACGCTCGATTGATTTCAAGTCTGGGGTATAGAGGGGCCAGGATAGTACTTGAAAGTCTTGGACACGCTCTTTTAATCAGTATTGGACATTTCTAGCTGTGTGACATGTTGCTTTGTCTTGTAGAAAGATCGCATCTGCTTCAGTGAAGACCAAAATCGTTTGTGAGTGCCTTGCACTTGGATAAGTGGGCCCAGAGAATACCATAACAACATCCCTAGGACCATAATGCTTGTGTTTTCTAATGGTTGCAGGGGTTTTTCATGTCAGATTTTTTTCACAGTGATCATCCGTTCAATGAAGAAGAAAACGTGACTTATCAGAGAACCCTTTACCAATTAGTTGAGGTCCAATTCCAATACTACCATGAAAATTGAAGCCTTCTCTGTTGATGTAACTTGATTAGCAGTGGTGCAGTGATCATCTGTGTGCTTCAAAACCCCATATACAGAAGAGTTCACTGAACTCTGGTTTTAGACACACATCTGGTAGCCCTGCAGTTAATTTTGGAGGTGAGCTGTTCCACTGTAGAGTGTCAGTCCATCCTCCCGCACCTTTGTAGATGACATTCACCCCTCACATCAATGGCAGTTTCCACGTTGCTTAAAGGGGTTTTGCCACAATGTAATGTTGACGTGGGTCCTCCAAAATGGGTATTTAATCACTTTTCCAAATATATGTGATTACAAAAAGTGAAGCCTCTGAGAGCTATAGCTTTCTTTACAAGCCCTCAGTTACTTAAAAGTTTGCATCAGACACGACCAGCTCCAGCTGACAGGAGCTGAGGAGCTGACCTGGCCGCGCTTGCGTTGTCTGCCCTTCTTATCTGATGACAGGGAACATGAATGAGCTTCCAAGGGACTGTGGAGAAATGCAATGTATGAGGCTTTAGGCTGTATAGACAATCCACTGGTTTTACTGTTATATATTTGAGTGAACATTGCAGACGCTCCCTTACTCCACCCTCTGTGCTCCTCGCTGCTCAGCCTCTTCCCTCTCCCCTCTGCAGCATGCATGATTTGTTTATATTATCTCCTGAGCCAGATACCAGGAAAGCAACTCACTTCTTGGCAAAACCCCTTTAACTGCAATGGTGCCACTTGTTCACTCACCATACACTTTCATCACAGCAGCATGTAAACAGGTTATAAACTGCATAGTTTCAGAAATACTGCCACCCTTGGCCTAAAAGCCAATAATCATCCCATTTTGCAACTCTGATAAATCGACTCTTTTACTAACGACAAAGAAAATGTGTGCAGACAGCCTACCACACACCTTATATACTCACCGAGCCCGCTCAGCACACATGATTTCCTTCAGGAGCTATGCACTATGTACTGCCGCCATTGAAAGTAGAAAGTGATCATAATAATGTGACTCAGCTGTGTATCATATCCATTGACAGGTGCCATTGTTACAAAATAATTGATGTTATTCACTTCAACTGTTGATGGTTTTAAAGGGGTGTTCCCACTATTCAGAACTTCCAAACAACAGAATGGAGAATTAAGGGCGACCAGCTCCCCATTCTAATCCGTAACTTTTGGGGGCCTGTTCCTGGAATAGGTGACTTTGAAAGTACAGTACACTCACCGGCCACTTTATTAGGTACACCATGCTAGTAACGGGTTGGACCCCCTTTTGCCTTCAGAACTGCCTCAATTCTTCGTGGCATAGAGTCCACACGGTGTTGCACCGATGCTCACTTGGTACCAAAGGGGCCCAAAGAGTGCCAAGAAAATTTTTCCCCACACCATGACACCACCACCACCCCTGAACCGTTGAAAACAAGGCAGGAAGGATCCATGCTTTCATGTTTTTGACGCCAAATTCTGACCCTACCATCCGAATGCGCAGCAGAAATCGAGACTCATCAGACCAGGCAACATTTTTTCCAAACTTCTACGTCCAATTTCGATGAGCTTGGGCAAATTGGAGCCTCATTTTCCTGTTCTTAGCTGAAAGGGTGGCACCCGGTGTGTCTTCTGCTGCTGTAGCCCATCTGCCTCAAATTTTCGCCGTACTGTGCGTTCAGAGATGCTCTTCTGCCTACCTTGGTTGTTAACGGTGGCTATTTGAGTCACTGTTGCCTTTCTATCACTCGAACCAGTCGGGCCATTCTCCTTTGACCTCTGGCATCAACAAGGCATTTCCGCCCACAGGACTGCCGCTCACTGGATGTTTTTTCTTTTTTGGACCATTCTCTGTAAACCCCAAGAGATGGTTGTGGTTGAAAATCCCAGGAGATCAGCATTCTGAAATACTCAAAACCAGCCCTTCTGGGACCAACAACCATGCCACGTTCAAAGGCACCAAATCACCTTTCTTCCCCATACTGATGCTCGTTTTAACTGCAGAGAGATTGTCTTGACCATGTCTACATGTCTAAATGCACTGAGTTGCCGCCCCTGTGATTGGCTGATTAGAAATTAAGTTTTAACGAGCAGTTGGACAGGTGTACCTAATAAAGTGGCCGGTGAGTGTATATCATAATGATATGCCATAAAAATCTCTCCTTTAATATAATGAATGATTAGGGTGCCCTCCCTATGACTTCCAATTCCTAACCATTTATTAAATGTATATTCTATGTTAAATCTTTTGCATACTATGTTTGATGTGTTTGCTGTCACCCTGTGGCCAACGTTTGTATATGGTCATGCAAGATACTGATAACGTAATTCAGTTGTCCGAAATGGTAGAAGAGATAAGGCGGCACTCACCCGTTAAATATTAAATTCTTTTATTCACAACAACGACACAAAAACAGAACAGGATGGATGGCCATAGAACGCCAACGATCGTTTCGCGCGTGCCTGGAGGAAGCGTGTGTACGCGCGAAACGATCGTTGGCGTTCTATGGCCATCCATACCAGTCTGTTCTTATGCCGTTGTTATGAATAAAGGAATTGAGTAATTAACGGGTGAGTGCCGCCTTATCTCCTCTACCATTTCGGATTTCTACAGTCTTACTATCGGGCTGAGCACCACTCGACAGAAGGAGATACCGAAGGTTCCATTACTCTGGGGAATTTAAGCGGTTGTCATTTTAAAAATAACCCTTGGTGCCCATCTACTCTTCAAGCAATACTTGTAATTCAGTTGTGCCTTTGCTTTCTGCTGCTTTTCCTGTTCTTTGAAGTCACATTGTGTCACATTTCTGCTGCATCACTATTGTGGAGCAGACATGTTGCACAGAGGCGGAGAAGATAATTTGCTTTGACCTCTTTATGTCATTTTTCATGGTACAGTCAATAAACTACCTAAAACATATCCATTGTATCTTCTTCACTGAATCTCCACATGGAACTGGTGTTGCTAGGGAATGAATAAAGCAAATTCACTATCTACCATATTCTTGTACAGAGACTGCTGCCCACACTTATCAGGGACTTCTCTAATGTGCATTGGTGGCAGACAATTTAGTGTAAATGAAATCTAATTCTGAGATGGGGGAGCTGGTGGAGCTGCTAAACAGGGGCCCAGGATCTTCAAGTTACTTCTTTGATAATATTTAAATATCCAGATTTAGAGATGCTCTTTTGTAATAAGAAGCTGACTTTGATAAAAGTGAATAGGTCTGTGTGATAATAAACACAACCAATGGACAGGAGTGGCGCTGTTTCTAAAAAAAAACAACAACCTTAAATCCTTATAGGGATTGTCTCACTACAAAGATTCAACTTTTAGGGAACAGTAAATGAAGACGTTTTCCAAATATATTGTTTTGTTTATTTTTCTTTGTTGAGGAGATAAAAGTGATTTTATCAGCTCTGAGTGCTCTCATGTTTCTCTAGGTTACTGATCTGCTCTGCCCTGCTCTTCCCTGCTGTTTGTCTTATCTGCTAGTAAGGATGACGTCATCACACAGGTCAACACACAGAACTGCAAGCAGCTTGAGAGCTTGATTGTTATCTGATCTAACAAAGACAACAAACACTATAGATATACTGCTTACATTATAAATAAAAAAGCAATAGTGTGTAATAACATGGATGGAAAAAAATAACAAAAAGTAAAAATAAATAGAAAACAAATGCATACTATATTATTCTGAGATGATGTAACCCACTAAACAAATGTTTTCTAATCATGATGATAGCTGCAGAATGCAGATGAAGGGGAAATGTAGAACATACAGGATTAAGTCAATTTGTAACAACTGCTGAGCACAACACATGGAGATCAAAGTATTTAAAATTCTTCATTCAGGAGACATTAACAACTGGCTGAGTGCACAACCATCTCAGTTCTACCTCCACAATGTTTTTCATATAGCTGTATGTATGTCATTATTCAAGGAACCTAGAGTAAATGTGATTGAAAATATAGAGCAGAGCAGAATATTTTTAGAATAAATCTAAAAGGTATTTGTGCGGGTTTCCTGTGGCCTTTCAGTCTCTTTTCACATATATTTAAATTGCACATAATGCAATCTTTCCAAAACACCACCTATTTGAGAAGACCACCCTTTTATCTGGACCAGTGTGCGACAGATTTTCGGTTCTGTCAAAATACTGGAAATCTTTCTGAGAACACCACTTTTCTAGAAAAATATATTTCAATGCAATTTTGGGAGGCTATCTCAAATGGGAGGTCACTGGATTTGGGTTATTCACATGTTATTACTGGTATTTTCTAGAGAGGTAAATTATAAGTAAATATTTCCAATGTACATTGCTATAACATAACTCACCAAGGTACACACATAAATCAGGACAATTGTCAGTGCTTCTAACACAAGAGACCAGTGTGCACCTATTTGAGTTATATTAATATTATAATTTAAACTATATTGTCTTTATTATTCTAATGTGTGTTTTTTATCAGTATCATTAAAATCTATGCTTTATAATGGCGGGGACCCTCTACATAAGCAGGACTGTATAATTAAAAAATAGTAGGTAAAAAAATAGATGAACAAGTCAGCAGAAAAAACAACACAAAACTCTTTTTACACTTTCAAAGACATTGAGAAATTTAACGTGGCCGCTGAAGTGAAAACAGTGGCTGCAGTGAGCACAAGCCAACTACCGTCGGCCAGAAGATAACAAAAGGCCCTGAGAATGGACTGGCAGACGCATTGCTTGAATGAAGGTCTGTGCAGGTGTGAGTATAGGTTTTTTATTTTATTACAGGACCATCAGCAGACTTATACTTGAAGGGGTTTTGCCATGAAGTAAAATTGACGCGGGAAGCTTGCAAATGAAATAACAAACATTTTCACCATTCATCATTATTAAAAATTCTTTTGTTTTTGTTTTAGCTGCTCCTTTAGTGATCCATAGTTTACAGCTCGTCTCCGGGGGATATGACCAAGGCTGAGAGCTCCTCACTCCTGGTCAGACATGCTCAGACATCACCTCTCTTCTCAGGCAACTACTGGGTGTTTAAACCCCAGGTGCTGTCATTCTACTCCCGTCCTCTGTACTTCTTAGTAATTAGTCAAACAGTGCAAATAAATAAAAAAGAAACCTCAATGAGGTATGTGCATTGATAAAGAGAAAAAAAAAACAGCTTTGGTACCAGCAGGTATCTGAACCTAGGATCCTTGTGCCTGGAGGCAAACAACTTTACCTCTCAGCTACTCACAATGTTTTACATAAACAGATCTTTCTTTGACTACAGAGAGGAAAGGCCTGGTGATGTCATCCTGCTGGGTCACATGATATGCAATTCATACAAAACACACACACCCCCTTCATACAAAACACATACAGAGCTGAAGAGCTAGATACAGGAGGTATGAAATGAGATCTTGGCAAAACCCCTTTAAAAAAGGGAGGTGTACAACCCTTTAATTGTCTAAGGAAACCATTGCATACATTTTGTTAGTGCATTCTATGTATTATGTGATATAAAATTACAATACTTTGCAAGCTGCTTGATTCTGTTAAATCTAAATCCTTACAGACAGCTCCCTGATAGCTCAATCTGCAGGCCCTCCTAGCCCTTCTGAGCACTCATCTTAATTTAAATATAACTTGACTTGAGTTAATTTGATTAGAAATAAAGAGGGTTTTTTTCACCATACAGTTTCACAGAGCCACAGCCAGATTCAGACTCATTCCTGATCAGGCCATAGCGGGTTCTATAAGAGTGATTGACAAATCAACTCTGCCATTCCTAGCTATTCCTGTTAGTCACATGACTTCAGGAGATTTATAATCTATAGTGCACACAGCTACAGAGTTTTAAGGGTCAAAACTTGTCATTAACATAGGTAAGCCAGCTCCTGTGCTAGTGATTAGACTCAGTAGGGAGTGACTCACCATGGTAGAGTGGCAGCTTGTGTAACAATCAGATAAGAGAAAGAGCAGGGAATGTTGGTCGGTAACTAAGAGAAATGTGTGTACACTAGCAGTAGATAAAATCTTCTTTATACAAAGCAAAATCAAAACAGCACTGTATTTGGTAAAAGTCTCGATTTACTTTTCCCTTCATATTGAAAGCTAATTAATATTAAAAGCTCCTCTTTAACCGTCCTCGGGGAGCAGAAATGCTACAGTGCATTTATATCGCTGCTGTGTCACACCTAAAAAACTTTATGAACCTCTTTTCCAGCTCCACAACTGGGTACAACATGTAAAGTATA
Organism: Phyllomedusa bahiana; assembly: GCA_025379985.1. Classification (NCBI taxonomy): domain Eukaryota; kingdom Metazoa; phylum Chordata; class Amphibia; order Anura; family Hylidae; genus Phyllomedusa; species Phyllomedusa bahiana. The sequence goes on from JAODAL010054641.1 coordinate 8,665, forward strand.
TAGCTATGGCAAGTAAGAGGGCACTCACTTAAAGGGGTTGTCCACACTTTTAAAGAAAGATTGCTGCTGGTCTAAGAGGAGTGAAAATAGAAAACAAACAGTTTAGGTACAGTTTTAACTGCGCTCCTATTAAACTACCTTTATTGCCAGCAAGCTTCTTTCAGTTGTCTAAATTGTTGGGAAAGGTGTTTCAAGTAAGTAATCAATGACTGTGTTTGAAGTCTTATGGATTACAAACACACTAATTTATTACTCACTTTCCAAACAGTTCAGATAAGTGAAAAAAAGGTCCACAAGAGACCAAGAGAAATGCAAAAAAACAAAAAATGGTCCCAACCTCCTAAAATATAACTTATATAGACATTAAAAAATGTGTGATAAAGCACTAAATCCAAACTAATAGGGACTAATCCCAATTCAAAAAAAAGGTATACACAAAAAATCAGCATAGACAGGTACAAGGAGATATATCCTAATAAGTCTGTAACGGGTTGCGCCGCGGTCCGGTCCACGGACCGCGGTCGCACCCGTGTCCCCCGCGGCAGGTCCCCGGCGGGGACGGGTGCCGCCGCGGGTCCCACTGTCGCCCGTGGCTGCATCCGCCCCGTCTCCTCACCTGACCGCGCTCCCATTCGGTCCGCGTCCCCTGCTGGCCGGAATGCGCGCTCGTTCATGTAGATTTAAAGGGACAGTGCGCCGGTAATTGGCTAATTGGCGGGCGCTGCCTCTATTTAAGTTTTGGACCCACGTCACTTCCCCGCTGGATCTTTGTTGCCCCGTGCCTTTGTGAAAGCGTTCCTGATAGTCCATTTGCCTTGCCGTGTACCAGACCTTGCTACGTTTCTTGACTCCGAACCTCTGCCGCCTGCCCTGACCTTACCGCCTGTCCACGACCACGAACCATTGCCGCCTGCCCTGACCATACTGCCTGCCCACCGCTACGATTCTTGGAATACAATTTTGTACCTCGCTGCACCTCGGCTGCCGCCGCAAGCAAGTCACGTCGGGGGTAACGACCTGGTAGCCTCACGCCGCAGCAAGTCCATCCCGCTTTGCGGCGGGCTCTGGTGAAAACCGGGGGCTACTTAGATTCCGTTCCCTGGCGTGGCTTAACTACCATCGCCTGCGGTGGTCCAGCGGATCCACTACCAAGTCCGTTACAAAGTCCCTTCTGATCAGACCACCCTAGAGGGCTCTTAGCAGGATATTTGCCCTGAATAAGGGCGGACCCGCAGAACTAGGAAACCCTAAATGACTGTCCCTAGATAATTGTGTAGGGAAAATAGGTGTCTACTTAGGGATCAGATTATAGACAAAAAACAAGCAACCCTCACAGTCAATATATACCACCTCAAGTAGCATATGACACAGATAATTAACCATATAAAACAGAATTGCAATATGCGGCTGCATAGAGTCAAAGATATATCATTACACCCCATAATGCAGCCTATCACTGGTCTCAGCTGTATATTCCTGTATGAACAGGATGTACACTACCGTTCAAAAGTTTGGGGTTACTTAGAAATTTCCTTATTTTTGAAAGAAAAGCACAGTTTTTCAATGAAGCTAACATTAAATGAATCAGAAATACACTCTAAACGTCTGGTTGTTAATACAATATCTAATATAGGTGTATAGAGGCCCATTTCCAACAACCAGCACTCCAGTGTTCTAATGGTACATTGTGTTTGCTAACTGTGTAAGAAAGCTATTGGATATTTTGAGCACCCTTGAAAACCCTTGTGCAAGTATGTTAGCACAGCTGAAAATAGTTTTTCTGATTAGAGAAGCTATAAAACTTACCTTCCTTTGAGCTTGTTGAGAATCTGGAGCATTACATTTGTTGATTCGATTAAACTCGCAAAATGGCCAGAAAAAGAAAACTTTCATGTGAAACTCGACCGTCTATTCTTGTGCTGAGAGATGAAGGCTATTGCATGCCAGAAATTGACAAGAAACTGAAGATTTCCTACAACGGTGTGTACTACTCCCTTCAGAAGAGAGCCCAAACAGGCTCTAACCAGAGTAGAAAGAGAAGTGGGAGGCCCCGCTGCACAACTGAGCAACAAGACAAGTACATTAGAGTCTCTAGTTTGCGAAATCAATGCCTCACAGGTCCTTAACTGGCATCTTCATTAAATAGTACCCACAAATCGCCAGTCTCAACAACTACAGTGAAGAGGCGACTCCGGGATGCTGGCTTTCAGGGCAGAGTGGCAAAGAAAAAGCCATATCTGAGACTGGCTAATAAAAGGAAAAGATTCATATGGGCTAAAGAACAGAGACATTGGACAGAGGAAGATTGGAAAAAAGTGTTATGGACAGACAAATCAAAGTTTGAGGTGTTTGGATCACACAGAAGAACATTTGTGAGACGCAAAACAACTGGAAAGATGCTGGAAGAGTGCCTGACGCCATCTGTCAAGCATGGGGGAGGTAATGTGATGGTCTGGGTGGCTTTGGTGCTTGTAAAGTGGGAGATTTGTACAAGGTAAAAGGGATTTTTAATAAGGAAGGCTATCACTCCATTTTGTAACACCATGCCATACCCTGTGGACAGCACTTGATTGGAGCCAATTTCATCCTGCTGCAGGACAATGACCCAAAGCCACCTCCAAATTATGCCAGAACTATTTAGGGAAGAAGCAGGCAGCTGGTATTCTATCTGTAATGGAGTGGCCAGCGCAGTCACCAGATCTCAACCCCATTGAGCTGTTGTGGGAGCAGCTTGACCGTATGGTATGTGCCCATCAAGCCAATCCAACTTGTGAGAGGGGCTTCTGGAAGCATGGGAGGAAATTTCTCCAGATTACCTCAGCAAATTATCAGCTAGAAGCCAAAGGTCTGCAATGCTGGAATTGCTGCAAAGGAAGCATCCTATGACGAAAGCAAAGTTTGAAGTAGAAAATTATTATTTCAAATAAAAATCATTATTTCTAACTTTGTCAATGTCTGGACTATATTTATATTCATTCTGCAACTCATTTGATAGATAAAAGTATCAGGGAAAACACAAAATTGTCTGGGTGACCCCAAACTTTTGAACGGTGGTGTATGTGACTGCGGAGGCCAGTGATTTCCTGCAGCGTCACATGATTGAAGAATGAGTTATTTGATGAGGTAGTAAAGAGATATTTTGCATTAGAGGATAAGGTTCTATACACCTGATGTGCCGCCATAAATCTTCCTGCACGTGGCTTTACCATGTGCATGTAGCCTAACTCCTACTTTCTTAAAAGTCAAATAAATTAAAGCAGCATTATTTTGTAGTAGCACTAACACGCTAGCACTGACAATATGTAACATTCTGTCGGTAGATTAATTTCGCTCCAAAATCATGACTAATTTTAGCCTTCGCATCCTTTGCTGAGTTTTTGTTTCACTAGGTCATAATTGGCGTAGTTACTGCATGCTATTGTTTAAAATATGCAGCAAAGTTCAGACTCAAATTTACCTAATTTAACATCACAAATTCACTAAAAATTATTGATGTTGCAAAAGACATAAACAAAGAAAAACTGCATGCATACTGGAGCCTGAACCACACACCGAACAATCATTTAATGAACTTGTGGGGTCAGGGGTGATTGTACAGTTCTTCAGTAGAACTTCTGGGGCTTGAGGCTGCAATGTAGACAACAGAGCAAAAACCTGTAAAAACATATAATCCAAAATTGCTGCACATGCCCAATTAGACAGCATTAGCTGGTTATCTATCATAGGGGGAAGCAAAACCAAAGAACCAAGCGTCATTGCATTTCTAGTCCTTACTAATAAAACCACAAGAGGGAGCAACCAACATTAAGATATTTATCTGCCTTTATCAACATAAATATATACAAGCTATAAATACAAGGCTTTAGAGTTAATACCACTAGTGGTGATATTGACCTACAGATTATATATAGCTTTTGCATCTAGATAATTTCTACAGGCAGTCCCCGGGTTACGAATGGGATAGGGACTGAAGGTTTGTTCTCAAGTTGAATTTGTATGTCGAAACAGGTATATTTATTAAATGTAGCTCCAGCACAAAAGGTTTTTTTTCAGTTTTGGATAGTGTAGGGAAAGGTTTTTACATTTATTTTGTTGTCTGTGCCTGTTAAGAAGATTTCACCTCCTTTCACCTCATGTGCGGCTGTGGCATGGTGGAACTTGTCATTCCAAAGCTATCATGTGGAACATGGACCTACAAGTGCCAGCATGCCACAAAAGTCTATGTTTGTTACTAGGGGATAGATGCAAGTTGGAACGGTGTAAGTCAGGGACTGCCTGTATATACTGTATGTGTAATGAATAAATGTTATGCACAAATGATAGATTATAACTAAGATAAACACTGAGGCTTGGTCCTAGGTGATGATATTTTTGTATGAACAAAAAAGGACAGTGTCCGTTGTACAAACCCCCAGAAATGAATTTGTGGGGTACTGCCCATGGCTTCCATAATTCCTATAAAAAAGATTCATGGACTTGAGGTGGTGAGGAGTGAGTGGCCCTTGTTGATGCCACACAATAAATACAGTGGTGAAAATGAGAATTTGATGCACTGGCAATTTTGCAAGTTTCCCCACTTACAAAGAATGGAGAGGTCTGTGATTTTTATCATAGGTACACTTCATCTGTAAGAGACAGAAAATCTGGAACACCACATTGTTTTTCTTCTGCTTGCCTATTGTCTTGTAGCCCATCCCATTGTACAGGTCTAAAACTTTGTCCCCAGTGTCTGTAGACAGATCTTTGGTCTTGACCATGGTGGAGAGGTTGGAGTGGGATTCACTGAGTGTGTGGATAAGTGTATTTTATACACGTAACAAGTGCAAACAGGTGTAATAAATGCAGAGTAGGAGGGTTTCTTAAAGAAAGAGTAACAGGTCTATGAGAGACATAATTTTTGCTGGTTGGTAGGTGATCAAATACCTATTTCATACAATAATTTTCTGTATTTTTTTTTTTAGATTCTGTCTAAAAGTTGAAGTGTACCTATGATAAAAATGACAGAACTCTCCATTCTTTGTAGGTAGGAAAACACACCAGTGTATGAAATACCAATTTTCCCCACTGTGTTGTAAATATAGTACAATAAATATATATTATATATATATATAATAAATATATATGTACTTGTTATAATTAATATGCAGTTGAAACCAGAAGTTTCCATACACTACATAAAGAGACACACATGCATATTTTTCTCACTATCTAACAAGAAGTCAGAATAAACCTTACCCGTTTTAGGTCAAATGGGATTACAAAAATTATTTAAATTTGCCAAATGCCAGAACAATGAGAGGGAGTGAGATTTTTTAAAGACATTTTTATTATTTTCTTTATAGTCAATGGTTTAAATACATTAGGATTACTATGCCTTTAAACAATTTGGGACAGCCCATATGATGTCACGTCTTTGGAAGCTTCTGATAAGTTTATTGGCAACATCTGAGTTAATTAGAGACAAACCTGTGGATATGTTTTTTTATGCACACCAGAAACACACTGCATCTGTGTGTAACATCATGGGAAAGTCTAAAGAAATCAGCCAAAATATCAGGAAGAGAATTGTGAACTTGCACAAGTCTGGTTCATCCTTGGCTGCAATTTTCAGATACATGAAGGTGCCTAGTTTATCTGTACAAACAATTATACACAATTACAAACAATGTGGGAATGTCCAGCCATTGTACTGCTCAGGAGGGAGATGGGTTCTGTGTCTCACAGATGAAAGTGCTTTGGTCCGACATGTGCATATCAACCCAAGAACAAAAGCAAAAGACCTTGTGAGGATGCTGGCAGAAGCTGGTAAGATTATGTCATTATCCACAGTGGAACGATTACTGGATCAACATGGGCTGAAAGGCCACTCTGCCAGGAAGAAGCCATTAATTCGAAAGAAACATATAAAAGCCAGATTAATATTTGAAAATGCACACAGGAACAAAGACCTACATTTTTGGAGACATGTCCTGTGGTCTGATGAAACTAAAATTGAACTCTTTGGCCATACATTTGTTGGGAAAAGGGAGAAGCTTGAAAGCCTAAGAACACCATCCCAACTGTGAAACCCTGGGGTGGCAGCATCATGTTGTGGGGTTGTGTTGCTGCAGAAGGGACTGGTGCACTTCACAAAATAGATGGCATCATGAGGAAAGAAGATTATGTGGTCAAACTGAAGCAACATCTCAAGAAAACATCAGCTTGGGTGGACATGGGTCTTCCAAATGGACAATGACCTGAAGCATACTGGCAAACTGGTTACAAATTGGCTTAAGGATAACCAAGTCAATGTTTTGGAGTGGCCATCACGAGCAAGGTGACCTACAAATATGGCTCAGTTACACCAGTTCTCTTAAGGGGAAATTCCTACCAACTATTGTGAGAAGCTTGTGGAAGGATATGCAAAACGTTTGACCCAAGACATACAGGTTAAGGGCAATGCTACCAAATACTAATGAAATATATGCAAACTTCTGACTTTGCAGAAAGTAATAAAAATGCCTTAAAAATTATCTCTCTCATTATTCTGGCGTTTGGCAAAATATAAATAATTTTGGTTCCTAATTGACCTAAAGCGGGTAAGGTTTATTCCGATTTCATGTCAGATAGTGAGAAAAACATGCATATGTGTCTTTTTATATAGTGTATATGTAGATATACATTTACTATTGAAGCCAATAGGGAGAATAGGCAGAGGTTTCAATGAATAAATTACTAATTATACTAAATCTATAAAACTATATATCAATCTGCTCATCTCATCCTGCTTAATAACATGATGTCTGCAGATTGGAATGCATTTTCAATGTGACCAGTCCTCTTTAAGGTTCTCCACCACCTGCATGACCACCACCTCCCTGTCCTGGGTTTTTCTCAGCATGCTGTTTCACTGACTCACAGGCAGTTTTGAACTTATTCTGTCTCCTCAGGCTGTGGGTGGTTCTACAGCCGTGATTAGTATATATTAACTTCAAGATGTTACTCCAACAGTGCAGGAGATTGTTATCTCTATCAAGATTATAGGTTAAGCCAAGCTTTTCAGTCCTCACAGCACATGTACCTTTTTTCTGCAGCTTATCTTGCTAAATATAATAAGTTCACAGAGCTCAGTCTCATCAGTTTGTCTGTGGGGTGAGGTCATGTCCTGCTCTCTGCTCTGTCAGTTAAGCAGAAAACAGATGTCCTTCTGTTATGCAGGTCACCATAGAAACCTGTGTGCATTCAGAGAGCTGATAAAATGTCTCTTATCTAATGCCTGAAGTAAAATCTATTAACCAATGTATTTGGAAATTGTCTTCATTTAATAGTCCCCTTGTTGAAAGATATTCTTTGTAGTGAGAAAACTCTTTAAAAATCAAAGGCATACAGTAGGCCTCTAGTAGAAACTGGCCTCTTATAGACATTGCAGTTTTTTTTTAATTCAACTGATTGACAATGTAATACATGGGGTAATATATCTGATTGGGGAGGGGCACCATGTCAGTGTGAGAGGATTCATTTGCCTTTCGCACCTCACTGGGCATTTGCATAAAGCAAAGGCTTTTGGGAAAGAGCTGAAAAGTTCGCTAGCTCCATCTATTGGATGTAGTAATCCTCAATTCACATGTGATTAACTAAGTCTTGCAATGTGAAAAGGATTGAAACCAAGTCAGTGAAGTTCATCTACACACAGCTGCGTTGGGGTGTTTGTCCCTCGTCAGTGCAGAGTAGAACTTACCTACTGAGCAAATGCCCAGTGAGGTGCAAAAGGTGAATAAATCCTCACACACCGACATGGTGCCTCTTTCCAGTGAGAAACATTACCCCTTCTCAGCCACATTTGCCTTTCACCTAGGCAGCCAGTAAGTTCTACTGTGCACTAATGAGGGGGCAAACACCCCGAAACAGCTGTCTGTAGATGAACTTCACTGACTTGGTTTCAATCCTTTCAAATTGCAAGACTTTTTTAGTCACATTTGAAGTGAGGATTACTACATCCAATAGACGGCACTGCCGAGTTCTTCAGCTCTTTCCCAAAAGCCTTTGTTTAATGTGATACATGGGCAAACTGGTTTGATTTTTGTTAGTGGCTCTCTATTTTGGCTAATAAATCCCCTTTATGTTGTCCATATTCAAAAAGATCATATGAAATTAATTGGTTCTAAGCACACTTAATATAACACTGTTACTTAGGGGGGACCGTCATCATTTTTTTTTTTGTTCATGGCTCTTCAACGTCTGAGACTTGGTCCTAATAATGGGGGATGAGGTTGGCTGCCATTCAGGGGCGTAACTAGAATGTATAAGGCCTCATAGAAAAATAAGATGTTTCCCAGCCACCTACTCACAGCATGCTAAAAAAGCATAAGTGGCAATAATTCTAGTGTAAATAATAGCATCATATATCATAGAACCCACATACTAGTGTTGGAGAGCAGAAAGCCACCAATTTCTTTGCAGGTATAAAGATCTTGGACCTGAATGGGGCCCCTTAACCTTTGGGCCCCATAGCAACTGCTGTAGTTGGGCCCATGTTGCCATTCAGTTTTCTCAGAAAAAGATATAACTAAGAAAAAACAGAGGCGGTGATGAGGAAAATAATATTTAAACCAAAAGACTTTGCACAATAAAAGTGTTATTGTCTCTAAACATCCAGCAAAGATGTAAATCAGGTTTTAATCACTGCAAGGGAAATGAAATAAACTTTTGTTCAAATGTTTGAACTGCTCTAAAAGAACAAATGTTTTCCAAGCAGTAACTTCTATAGAGTACATCATGACATCATTTTCTGGAAATGAGTGTCTTCTACTATACCATGACAGTTAGACAAACATTGGTATTAGTCAAATCCTTGCCAGAGCCACAATCAATTGAAATGTGATACATTGGATTAGTTTGTTTTCCTGTTCCAGTTTTGGGTCTGCCAAAAAAAAAAAAAAAAGCCCTGCAAAACAGAGGCTCATTTAAAGCTTCCAAAAAAGTGAGGCCCTCGGAAATTTTGTCTGGAAGGAGAATTGGAACTCATCAAGAGCATGACTCTTTATAAGGTAGAGTCAAGAAAAATTAAAGTGAAAACTTATACCAGATGACGAAAAGTAACTTTCAACTTCTTGGTGGCCTCAACTAAAAAAAAGAGAGTTTAAGCTTAAAGAACCATTTCACCGGTACAAAAAACATAGCACTTAAAGGAACTGGCACAACTTTCAATTGTCCCTTCCAGACCCGCTAAACCAACACAGCGCTTTATGACATATTTATGATATTCAACAGGCATCTTAGATTACATAACGGAAACTGACTATATAGACGCTTTCAATCTGGGGAAGTCCAGGGCTTCTAAATGAAAACATAATGGGAAAAGATACATCAGCAGATATGAATAAACAGAAATTTTCGGCTTATAAATCACCATCCTATGCATCTGGTCTACATCATGTAAGAAATAATATATTCTGTGTACCTAAAACTAACAAATTAAAGCTGATAGGTACCTTGAATGTATTTCTTATGGGCCTCCTTAAATGAAATAAAAATTTAAATTTTTTTGGCAGCTTTAATTATGTTTCGGGGATTTTTTCTTAACTCCCTTTTTAAAGGGCTTTTTTTATACTCTCGAACCCCAATGCAAGAAAAGCTGTTCAATCATATTGGAAAACCTCAATGATCTCTATTTGGATATGGTTCTGCCGTTGAAAACGCGTCGGATAACACGATTTTAAGTGAGTATTTCACATGCTTATTGCATGTGAATTTAGGGTGTTTTTTTTCTTTGTGGTTTACCGTTAGAAATGAGTCCCATTCATTCCTAGGTGGTTTTGGACATGGATTTGCGTTAAAAACTACATAGAAATGTTTGGGACACATTTTTTAGCCATCCCCTTTGACATCAATAGTAAATTCCCACACAGAATACGACCCAAAAAACTAACGTTTTAATTTTTTTACAATGAAAAACCGACTGACGAAATAACGCATTGTATGAACTACAACCGTATTTTCTGTTGAGGTCAATGGGAATGGTTTACTTTTGGTTTTATACGAGTATTTCAAGTCGGAATCTGTGTGTATTCCAATTTAAAATATTTCTCGTGTGGACAGAGCTTATCTCTTGTCATGTTTAGGTGTGACATACCAAATTTCCTGTATACTGTACGCCCGTGCCATTTGGCCTGGCGCCGGCTACAGCCGCGGCGTTATAACTCGGCCTTGCCGCCTTTGTGGAACCTTCCCTGTAGCCTCTACCTTTTTGATTTCTGGTCGACCCTTTAAACCAAAACCTCCAGCACTCATGGGGGGTTAATCGCCCCCTGGTTTTTGAAGGTCCTTCCACCTATCCTAGCCCCTCTACTTCTACCCTTTTCCTATATTAGTCTTCTTCCATTTTTTATGTTTTCTATACTGGGCCCTTTATAGTTAGCCTGTATATTGTTTTTTCCCTCTGTGTTTTTGATTTTGCTTTTTTCTGGTTTTCCCCTTTGCCTCAAAATTTCTGTCCGGGCTGCCTGCCCCGTTATTGATTTGGGACGTCCATCTGGTTCTGTGTTCTTTTTTTTTTTTTTGTCTTTGTTGTGCACGCTGCTCAGTGACCCTTCGTCTTCGGGTTGGGGCCCCCCCTGTTAAAGGGGTTCCCCAAAAGGAGGGACAGAGGGGGGGATCAGGTCGGGGGGCCCTCCTTGTCCGTGTCTTGTGTGCGCCCCCTCCCACCCAACTTTATAGCAGGCCCTTTTTCCAAACAATTCCCCGGCGGTTGGATGAAACGATCTATGGTTTCTGCCCCGGCTTGGCGAATTAACTACCCATTTCAGGGCATGGAATTTTATGTCCCAAATCGTTCGCTTGGACCCATGTTACCCCAGCCCGACCAAGTCCCCCCATCTGTACCCACACTTGCCCCGGGGGCTTTGGGACAATACTTGCAGCACAAACCAAAAACTGCGGTTCCTGATGCTTTGACGGTAAACCCTGAAAAAATTTCGCCCTTTCGGGAAAACCCCGCCGTCTGTTTTTTCATTTTCCCCCATTTTTCTTGAAGTGAAAAAGGCCTGGCCGGTGTAAACCCCTTAGGGACCCCCGCGGGTGGGGGCACTAGGCATACCCCCCGGGGCCCGGGAAATGGCGATCGGGTACAAATTTTTTCTAGCGCTGGGACAGTTTTTGTGCCCCAAAACCGGGGGCTTTAGCTGAAAACCCTCCCCTGTCCCACCCAGCAGGGTCGCGCTCGGTGGGTTTACTGTCCAGTTCCCCCAAATGGAGGTTCGTAATTGGGGTGGCCTTTTTAAAGACAAGGGCTGCCCGAGGCAGTGAAGGATGTATGGTCAGCCCCCAATTAAAACTTTAGGGGACTTAATGATTTGGCTACCCTTATTGACCGGGAGGGTTAAAGGGAAGACGCAGGGAAAGGTTTTGGGGGGGTCTACGGGCAGTTCGGGGCTGACTCTCCTGCCCCAAACCTTTCTCTGCTGGTTTTCCCCCTACTTCTCCCCCATACCTTCGCCATCTCCCGTTGGGGTGCAAGGGGGGGAACCTATTTTATTGGGCTCCACGTCGGCAGCTAAAGGAAGGAAACATGGGGTGGAAAACCGTTGTGCTTTACGTGGAGAGTCCGGTCATGCCCTGGGAGCGCCCCCCACCCAATCTCCGTGGGAAGCACAAACCCCTGAAGAACGTCAGGAAAGGTAACAGGCGTAAAGGTACCCCCTAACTTGGAAACAAGTTTTCTTGCCTGTAACGCTAATTTCGGGGTTTAAGATTTTTTTGTTTTCCATCCTTGATCGATTGGGGGCTGCCGAAATTTTATTAGCTGCGGGGGCTAACCCTTGGGTTTTAGAGCTATTCCACATCCCTTCCCTTTTTGGTTTAGGCGAGATTTTCCCCCCAATGGGGGGAAGGATGGTCCCGAACTAATGAAATAACCATAATTTTGGGTGTTTGCATTTTGAATACTGTCTTTCTTTGTCTGGAGGGACTTCCATGGAAATTATTCTAGGGTTACCCGGTTACGCCCCATAACCCGGTGTTTTTGACGGGAGGACGCTGAGTTGATAAAAGGGGGAAAACTCGTGGGATTTTTTGAAAGCTGTACAGTCTTTGGTATGCCCCATAAACGAAAAACCATCCCTTCCCGATTTTGTCTCTGATTTAAAGACTCTTTGATGAGACTTGGGACCCCTTTTGCCGCCGCATCGGCCCTTAGTGTGCTTAGTTTGTTCGGGTGCGAAATTGCCAGGGGCGTATCTTTAACTTACACCCCCGGAACGGAATCTATGCGTCAATTTATTAAGGAGAGCCTGGAAAAGGGTCAATACGACTCTTATCCCGGGTGGACGGGGGTTTTTCTTTTTTGAGAAAAAATTTTGGGGCCTGGCCTTTTTGATATAGGGGCTCAAAAAAGATAACAATTAAAGCCCAGACCATTCCCCTGACCCGGATCTTCTTAATCGGGTTTGTGGGCGCCCAATGGTTCTCCAAAGTGCCCTTCGGGGGCGTAAAACCTGTTGAATCAGAGAAGGGGGACGAATGGAAAACGGGCCCTTTTAAAACCCCCCGGGGGGATTTTTGAATCTTTCATGTTTCGGTCTTGTAAAACACCGCCGTCTTAAAAGATTTGTTAAAAGATATTTTCAGGGACTTCTAGGTCGTTTTGTTTGTGTATCTAATGACTCCTATATTTTCCCCCGAAATTTGAACCCCCCGAGATATGTCAGGGAGGTCCTTTCCCGGTTTGAAATCAAACTTGCGCCAAATTGTCTAAATTTTTTGTTCGGATCCAGGGATAGGGGTTTCCCGGGGTACATATTGAGCCCCACTATTAATATGGATTACAAAAGGTTTTTCTGCCATCACCGAGTGGGTACGGCCTACCACCTTAAAAAAGATCCAAGTTTTTTAGGTTTTTTAACTATTATCGCAATTTATTAAGAATTTTTCCCTGATTTTTAAACCCCTTACTGACCTTTTTAAGAAAGGGAGTGACCCCCCCTCCTGGGGACAAAGCCGAGCAAGCATTTGTTACCCCCGAAAAATGTTTTTCGTCTGACCTGCTTGGTCCCCCCTCCCAAACAACCCTTTGTTGTGGGGGGTGATGCATCAGAAAGGGTGTAGGGCCGTCCTTCTCAGGGGGCTGAACCCCTTTACCAAATTAGGCCCTGCCTTCTTCTCCCGAAAATTCTCTACCCCTGAGATTAATATGATATTGGTAAAAGGGAATTGCTCGCCATTTTAAAGGGCTTTTTGAAGAGTGGGGAACCCTTTGGAGGGGGCAACATAGATAAAATGTTCTTACAGATCATAAAAAATTGTTATACTTGACAAAGCTAAAACGATTGAAAACCTCTCAAGTGCGTGGGCTTGTTCTTTACCTTGGTTCAACTTTGTGTAACCTACCTTCAGGGGCTAAGAATTTAAGGCGACCCCTTGCTCGAAGTTTTTTTGGTTATGAGTGATTCTCAGAGGAGGAACCGGGGAAATATCCTTGCTCCGGAGTATGTGGGTACCCTTACCCCGTTTAGTTTGTTTGCAAAATTCAGGTCAGTCCCACCCAGACTACCCCCCGGGAAAAATTTTTTTTTCCATGCACCTTCATTTGAAAAAATTTTGGGGGAGGTTTACTCCTCAGTTTTGTTGGGCATCCGGGGACGCGGGCACCGGATACCTTTGTCCCGTACCCATTGGTGGCCTCATGGCAGCGTGATGTGAAAGAATTTTTATGCTTTGAACCTGTGCCAGGGCAAAGGGACCCCCCACGCCTCCCCGGGGATTATTGCACCCCCCCAGTTTCCCAATAGGGGGGCCCGGTCCACATCTCAATGGATTTTCATCTCCGATCTTTTCCCCCCCCCCAAGGGTAGATCGGTGATTTGGGTGGTGGTAGACCGATTCTCAAAATGTGTCATCTCATTGCTTTGAGGAAATTTCCTTCAGCCAAAAACCCGTGATTTATTTGTCCCCTCAAATACTTAGACTCCATGGATTCCCCCAACATTTTATCTACAGAGGGGTACGTTTGTTTTGGTTTTTGGGAGCATTCTGTGGTAAATTGGGCATCTCTTGTCCCTTTTCAAAGCCTTTCATCCCAGATAACAGGCAAAAATGAGAGACTTAACCAGTCGCTAGAACAATTTCCTCAGATGACGTTTCGGAATGCCAGGAAGGTGGAAAAGAATTTTTGCCCATGGCAGAGTTCGCCCCTTAACAAATGAGAATTCTCGACCAAATCCCCCCTTTTACGTATTTCGGGTTTACCCCGTTTTTCCGCCCCCAGGTTTCGAAAACTAAACTCCCTAGGGCAAATCGCCGTTTTAAGCGACGTGCAAAGTCTGGGAGGAGATGAGCTCTAGAAAAAGCCCAAGCTCGCAAATCAAATTTCGAAAAAAAAACGCCGGGAAACCCGGACCTGATATTTTAAATTTGGGGACAAGGTGTGGTCTCGACTAAAAAACTCCGTCCTTTGGGGGCCATCTTAAGTTGCCCCCCGGTTTTCGGCCATTCATATCACTGAAATTATTAACCCGGTATCTTTAGACTCCCCCTTCCCAATTCACCCCTTTACCATCCAGTATTCCACAAATTTCCTAAAAAAAGTACATTCCCGCTTGGTCGGTCGCCCCCCCTCCATCCCTTTGGGCATAAAAAAGGGGAATTAGAAAAGAAATAAACGATTATCGATCTCGCAGGGTTCAGAATGCCCTCCAAAACCTGGTGATGGAAGGGGTACGGTCCCCGGAAAAAAGGGATGGGTGGGTCTAGGGACTTGCATGCCCCCGAAAATGGTGAAAAATTTCACCGAGCCAACCTTTAAGCCAGGGGGGTCTAAGGAGGGTCCGGTGGGCCCCCTCATGAAAGGGGGGGTATGTCACTGTCCATTTGGGCCCCGGTCCGGCTACACCGCGGGATTATAATGCGGCCTTGCCGCCTTTTTGTGAACATTCCCTGTAGCCCCTTTCCTTGATTATTTTTGGTCGACGGCCTTTGCCAAAAAACCCCAGCAATCTAGGGGTTAATCAGTCCCTGGATTGACAGTCCTTCCCTATCCCCAGCTCCTTACTTTACCCTTTCCCCTATTAGCCCCTTTTTTCCTTTCTTATGCCTGCTATACTGCGTGCCTTTATGTTACCTGTCATATTGTTGTTTTTTCTGTGCTATTGATTCCCCTTGTTTTGGTTTCTCCCTTTTTCCTCCGACGTACCCGTGCCCGCCCCGTTATTTTACTTGGGCGTCCGACTCGGTTCTGTGTTTTTGTTTTTTTGTCTTGTTGTGCACGTGCTGTGTAGCCTTCAGTTTTTGGTTGGGGCCGGGGCCCCCGTTAAGGAAAGGGTTCCCCCAAAAAGGGAGGGACAGAGGTGGGGTCGTGCAGGGGCCCCAATTTTCCGTGTCTTGTGTGCGTCCCTGACCATCCCTAACATAGACATAGTTAAAGGGGCTATCCGAATTCTTTATCACTGACCATACAATATCCAAATCAGGGTACAATAGTTATCTCAGAAAAATTCACCCCAATATTACACTGTAAACTTTATTTCATTATATAAAGTTTAATAAAGTTTATTATTTTATATTGGGGTGAATTTTTATGAGATAACACGGGTTATACAAAACAATTCAAATGAGCAGCCAATGGAATAAAAAAGAAATACATTTTTTTAATTCCAAAGTATTCTAGAAGCTCGAGCGGTCATTCTGATCTATTCACAAGTGATGAGCGCTTGACTGTGCAGCCAGGCAATGGCCTCAGTGATCATGTGCAATTCTGTTGGCACCACGGTTCCCAACAACGGGCAGTGACACAAGTGGAATGGCACCTGACCACTGAGACCACTGATTGCCTGAAAACAGCCCTGTAAAAAAAACTTTTTTT
>JAODAL010054642.1:0-24496 GCA_025379985.1 Phyllomedusa bahiana
GTTATTAGAAAAATTAGTTTTCCAAAACCCCAAAATAAGTGTCGAATTTCTAGCTGCCTGCAGCTACCATTAGGGTATGTTCACACAGTATATATGCGGGGCGTATTTCGGTGCATAATTGACTGAATTTCACCCGCAAAGAGGGAAATTTTTTGGTTCTTGAGAGCTATGTTTACTGTTTTTTTTCCCAGTCGAGCCGGGGGAAAGAATTGGCATGTCACTTTTTCCCAGCGCTTACGTGCCAGGGAAAGTAGGAGCACTTCAGAAATATGTGCTGGCCAGCGCATCTTCTGAAGCAGCAGGCGTATTGCAGCCGTATATCTGCGCACACAGTAGGTTCCAAGATACTCCTGCAATACGCTGTGTGAACATACCCTTAAGGAGAGCTTTGGTTTTTACAGAATTATTTTTTTTTAAATTAAACTATGCCAATATCGTATGCTCTAACAAGTGGTGGCAGCAGGCAACAACAATTTTATTACTTCATTCTGTGTTAATCCTGAAACATTAGAGCTAAAATGAACTCCAAAGTCTTGAAAGGTATATTAACATATTTATCCAAAAAATAAACATGCATGCCATCAGCAGGATATAGTAACACACCTGTACATTACTGTTGCGTATGTATCCCAAAATGGTACCAGTAAAAAATACACTTTAGCCTATAAATAAATAAGCCCTCACTCAAGTAGAAAAACAAAAAGTTGTTGGTGGCAGAAAATGGAGCTGCAACACAAATAGAGAATATATTTTTTTTTTTAGTAATAAAACATTAAAAAACCCTACATATTTGGTTTCACTGGAATCATACCAATCTGCAGAATACAGATAACTCATAATATCTACCGAAAAATTATTGACCTGCAAAAAATGTTTTTTGTCACATTTCACAGCACATTCTATAGTAAGGGTCAATGGCACAATTAAAAAGTACATCTTCCCCCTTTCCTTTTTTTTAAAAAACTCAATGCCTTCTAAGTACTTTTTTTTAAAAAGATCCCCCCCATTATAGATATTATACAAGAAGAAACAAGGGACAAGACACAAATTGTGAAACTCTCAAACTTGTAAAGAAAAGCTGATTTCACATAAATGGAAGTCTGGTTTTGTCTTCTTTTGCTTGTTTGTACCCGGGTTTTTTTCCATGGTCATGGGAAAAAAAAAAAATTTTTTTTTTTTTTTTTGTGCATTGTCCCTGCAAAAAAAAAAAACAAGTTTTTTCTCTCTAGGAAATTTAAAAAATAAAAAGGTATTGCTCTTGGAAGGCCAGGAAGAAAAAAATTTGCCAAAAACTTATGACTAGTGTTGAGCGATTGCGTTGGCTATCGAGATCGAGCGATAGTCGATAGTCGGCCGCTATCGATAAGGTTTTTTCGATAGTTAGCATCGATTATGAGCGTTGAACATTAAAGTCTATGGGAGGCAACAACACCTTCATTATTACACCCAAACAAGGCGGGAAGAAGCTGAAATTAACATCCACAACATCAAATGGATACGTGCTACATCTTAGGCAACACATTTTAGGTTTAAAAGTCAAAAGAAAAAAAGTCACAGACCATTCACTACCCCTGTCTTGTACCACGCATGACCCTTAAACCTGCATCACCCACAAATTAAAAAGTGCCAGAAGGCAGTATGATTTGAACATCATTTACTTGAACTGGACATTGAATACCCCTGTCCTGGAACGCAGCATGAGCCCGAAACCTGAAATGACCCCCAAGATTTAAAAAGTGCCGAAAAAAAGGAGTCTTCAACCACCATTTTTGTTGAACTGGACACTAACTATATCTTTTCCTGTACCGCAGAATGACCATTAAACCTGTCTGACCCACATTTAAAAAGTGCCAGAAAAAGGAGTCTTTCAACCACCATTTTAGTTGAACTGGACATTGACTAGAACTGTCCTGTGCCACCCATGACCAGGGGATTTACAGTGGGTGCGGTGAGAGCCCAGGCTGGCGTCCGTCATCTATTAACACGCAGGTGAAAATGCCCTGATGACGCAGCAACAAAAACTGTCGTGCCGAAGTAGAGTGCGGAAGCGGAAGTGTGAGAACTCCAGCCTTCCCTCATACACAGTCAAGCCCTGGGTAGTGCTTGCCCCCCCCGTATGAGTGCGGACCAATTGAGCTTCACTTGGAAATACTGGTGGTTAACGCCCCTGTTACACCAGGCCCTTTTGCTTGGCATTCTTTTCTCATTTTACTCAACGTGCTGGAGGAAATTGTCTCTGTACTTTGTTCTTGTCCGTGCTCCATACTCCATGCCCTTTTGAATAACCTACATTGGTCAAGTTTTCCTGTACCTCCCTTGTACATTCAGGGGAATTTTTTACCAGCTATTTTGGCCCATGCAAGTTTTTTTAGTATTTAATTTAGAAAACACATTTTCAAATAGGATGGAATCCCACCATGTCTTTGTTCCCCTTTTTTTTCATTGTACTAAATGGGTTGTTCAATACATGGATTGATAGCTATGTTAAAGATCTTGCAAAAAAAATCATTTGCAATATGTGCCCATTAACAGTGTCCTACAAATTCCTGTTTTGACAGCACCATCACCTTGACCCCACTCTTGACAATTGTGAAGAACAAATGTCTTTTTAGAAACAACTTTTTTAGAATAGGACCTGTAGTATACTGCATGTCACACCCAAAATGCCCCCAAAAATTAAAAACAGGGACCCTTGACCACTTTGACAATTGTGAAGAACAAATGTCTATTAGAAACAACATTTTTTAGAATAGGACCTGTAGTATTGCTGAAATTTCAAAGCAAAATGCCCCAAAAATTCAAAGCAGACCCTTGGCCACTCTGGTCAATTGTGAAGAACAAATGTCTGATAGAAACAACATTTTTTTATAATAGGACCTGTAGCATTGCTGTATTTCAAAGCAGAATGACCCAAAAAATTATAAAATGACTTCTCACCCACTGTTAAAAATTGTGAGGGAGAAATGCCACTTAGAAGCCACATTTCTGTTACAAAGGACCATGTTTATTGCTGATCTCACAGCTACATGACCCAAAAAAATTATAAAATATGACTTTCAGCCACTTTTAAAAAAAATTGTGGGGGAGAAATGCCACTTAGAAAGCCACATTTATGTTCCAAAGGACCATGATTATTGCTGTTTTCTCACAGCTACAAGCCCCCCAAAAAATTTTATAAATATGACTTCTCAGCCATATTAAAAATTGTGAGGGAGAAATGCCACGTAGAAGCCACATTTCTGTTCCAAAGGACCATTATTTTTGCTGTATCTCACAGCAACATGACCTCAAAACCATTGACAATGCGAAAACTTCTTAAGATTAAAGTGAGTAAATGGAATCGGTGTTGTCATGAAACCTTGCTGTATTTTACAGTCTCCTCACAGCAAAAGAGAATAAAAGAGGAAAAAGAGAATAAAAATTGCAGTAAGAAATGATCATTTTAAAAAAAAAGTTTTCAAGAGGACCATTTCTGTTTGAAAGGAATTGAAGTAGACCGGCAACTAATCGGTGACCCTCGGCAATTGGGCCACAACATCATCAAGATTCATGCCTGATTCATCTTGATGAAAGTCAAACGATCCACTTTTATCTGTGGAAACCCCGGATGCGTTTGTCTGTAATGACACCTCCAGCTGTGCTGAAGGTCCGCTCAGATATGACGCGGCTGCTGGGCAGGACAACACCTCTTTTGGCGTGACGAGCCAGCTGGGGCCATTCGTCCATTTTGGAAATCCCAGAAGTCTATTGGGCCCGGGAAACACATGCAAAAACATCGGTGTTGAGACGAGATAGTCGTGCACCAAATGATCTTAAGCTGATCTCTGTGTGTTGGATGTGTCCCCTGCATTGCATGCTTGGTGAGGTGGTAAACAAAGATTGCCAGAGGTCACCCTTGGCTTCCGCCACCTTGCCTGCTGCTGCGCTAAGCCACTTGGCACTCTACTGCTGTCACGTCGCTGATGTTGTTCCACCGTGCATTTAAAAAAACGTGAAGCAGACCAACAGAAGTCTCCGTTGATCAATCAGCAAGGTCTCCATTTCCTGCATTTTACTCTCTATTTGGGTGGGTGGAAGGAAAGTGCTGAGTTTTGTTTTGTCCCGGGGATCCAGGGGGTGGCCACCCAGTAACTGTTGTTCATTTTGATGGCCTTAATGTGAGGATCATGTTGGGGGAAATGGAGCATCCAAGCATCTGTGAGAGATGGAGCCTTGATTTCCCAAGCTTCTGGGTCGAGGGGCATAGCAAACTGATCTTCCTCATCTTCCTCCCCCGCCTCAAATTCGCGCCAACCTCTTTCCAAGGCAGGGACGTCGTAACATCGGTGTATAGGAATACCTACTCCTCCTCCTCCTCCTCCTCCCTTCCTCCGGCACAGCTTCAACACAGCCCAGGCGTACCTGAGAAGATGCACCCTGAGAGCTGATGCGCCCCCTTGCACTAGCTTGGACCCCGAACCACTGCCTAATGAAGACCGATGAATTGTGAAACTGTGGGCCTTGTGATTTGACGGAGAGAAAGGCTCCGTGCCGCATCTGTGTCCGTCTCCTCCTCCGTCGCTGGCGGGAACCTTTGTTTTTTTCCGATGTCCAACGATGTTCCAGAACTAAGATCACCACAATGCTCATGTGACAAGGGCATTGTCCACACTGACCATTTTGGTGGCTTCTTCAAAACTGGCAAGGATGTGCAGAGCTCTTTCACCTGCCTCCACTCTCGGTGGTTCAACCACCCCGAGGTCCGCACCGTGCTTGTCAGGCATGTGTCACTTCTTTACTGCGTAATGGCATTGCGCTGCGCCACTCGCTCGGAGCATGTGGAGGGTGGAATTCCAGCGTGTTCCCCACTTTCAACAATGAGACGGTTGACGGGGAGCCGAGCTGACGCTGCAACGCAGCCAGGCGGGACGAAGCAGGGTGGCGAAGGGCGGAAGTGCGAACTCAGCCCTCGAGCCTTCTTCAGCAGGCAGTCCAGACCCGGATAGCTCTTTAGAAATTTCTGGATGACAAGGTTCATGAAATGTGCCAGGCAAGGGATGTGCTCCAGCCTACCGATTTAAGGGCGGCCAGCAGATTTCACCCGTTATCGCACCCACCTTGCCGGGCCCCAAGGTTCTTGCCCACCCACCCAGCGCTGGGGTCTCGTTGCTTAGAGCCGTCCACAGCTCCTGACCTGTGTGTGGCGTCCCCAAAGGCAGATTAATTTCAACACGGCCTGGTGCTCTGGGCACGTGATCCACCGAGGACCTTGGGGGAAAGAGCCCTGCACCATCCCTGCGGTTTTGAAGAGCGTGCGCCGAGCCTGAGAGCCACCGTCACCCCCAGAGACATCCCCCCCAGCTCCCCCAGTGAGCTGTCACAGAGATATAGCAGCCTTGGCCGTGCTTACTAGTCCATGTGTCGGTGGTGAGATGGACTATTCCGGACACAGATGCAGACAACGCGCTTGAATTTTAGATGACATTGGGCTGGCCAGAGGCAGGGACGGCTTTTCTGGCAAAAAATGCCTGCTCGGCATCTGGTATTGGGGCAGGGGAGGGCCATGACATGGCGGAACCCATCTGTGTCCACCAGACGGAAAGGCAACATTTCCAAGGCAAAAGCCTGGCAATGCCGAATTCAGGCGTTTGGCTTGGGTGGTTTGGGTTAATGTGTTTCTTCTGCTCCCAAACCTGCAAGACAGAAGGCTGGCTGCTAGATGGCCCTGTACGGCGTTCAGGTCGTCAACTGGGAAAGGGGAAGGGTTAAAGGGTGGGTCTCTGGTGGTGCTGGTGGTACTTTGGGCGACGGGTGGAGGCTGAAGCGGAGGCTGATCCCTGATCATGACTCTGAGAGACATGGGCGCTGAGGAACGCTTGGTGGTGGGCGGAGGAGGAGGAGGGGGAGACAGAGGGTGTGATAAATGGTTGGAGGCCCCGGGGTCGGTCTGGCCTTTTTTGGCCAAGTGTTCCCTCCATTTCAACTCATGCATTTTGAAACATGTGACTAGAAAATTTGGTGGTGGTTAACCACTTAAGGTTCTTGCCTCTTACTTATGCGTTACGGCAAAGGCGGCATATGACATCGCGGGGTGAATCAAGGCTTGCTCAAAGAAGGCCCGGCTTGAGAGGTCCTGGACCTTTATGACGGCGATAAGCGAGGAGCGGGTTTGCGCTGACCGTGGCTGGCGGAATCATTTTCAGCGGACTTCTGCGACCCCTTCCCTTTTTGTGGCGGGACCCCTATTGGGCACTACCCCATCGTCTTCCTCCTCGTCCACTGATGAAGCGCTCGCAAGCAAATTCTGCGGAAAAGACCAGGATGGATCCGCAATGTCGTCATCTCATCATCATCAACACAGGGGACTTGGTCGTCCTGACTTTCTTCATCCAGAAGCTGCGGGCTACAAGCAAGGGGCACTGCAAGGCGTTGCCGTCCGCCCGGGATTTTTGCCGATTGACCGGCTTCCTTCACCTCCCCTGATGGCATCAGTAACTGGGCGTCAGAGCAGAGAAAATTATCCTCTTGATCTTTTAACATGCCTTCTGACCCCAAACCCCATTTTGTCATCAAAGAGGTCTTCAGACAATGGATTAATCCACAGTGGGGGTACACGAGTTGACATTTGGGGCTGCTTCATGTTGGACGGATGCTGATGATGCTGATGAGACATTTGTGGCCGGGCTGCGAGGACAAGGAGGTAAACTGCTAGATTAGGTTGCATAACCACTGAAGGACAGATTGGCACGATGTTCTTACTTAGATTTGCAGGGCCCTGACCCAGCGATGACAGGCCTGACGGTCCTGCAACTGACGATCCGCTTTGGGATGCGTGTTGTTGCCAGCACTGGGAAGGAGCACCTTTTTCATACCTCTACCTCCATGTCTACCCCCTCTTTGCTCGCTTACCACTGCATTTCCCCTCCATGTTCAGAAATATAAAAAAATTTTAGAAGGTATGGAATTAATTTGGAAAGTCTCTTATTTAAAAAAACGGAAATCACAAACTATTCTCAAATCCCTCTAATTTAAAACAAATTGCTGGATTCAAATTTAACTGCAAGGTGTCTATCAACAAATCTGGACTGGGCAAAAAATCCAAAAAACACGTATCTGTTATGTTTTTGGTAAAAAAACGGTATTTTTTGCAACTTTCAATTCACCTGTGGTTAATTTTAGAATTGCTGTTTTAAGATTTACGTAGTGCGCGTCAATGAACAAAGCTGGGTGTGCAAAAGTCAAAAAAAACGTAACTGGTATGTTATGATATAATAAACGGTAAATTTTTTGCACCTTTCAAATTTACCTGTGGTGAATATAGAATTGCTGTTTTTAAGATTTACGTAGATGCTGCGTCAATGAAACAATGCTGGGTGCGCAAAAGTCAAAAAACACGTAACTGTTATGTTTTGGTATAATAAATGGTATTTTTTGCACCTTTCAATTCACCCGTTGGTGAATATAGATTGCTGTTTTAAGATTTACGTAGATACTGCGTCAATGAACAATGCTGGGTGCGCAAAAGTAAAGTCAAAAAACACGTAACTGTTATGTTTTGGTATAATAAACAATATTTTTTTTGCACCTTTCAATTCACCTGTGGTGAATATAGAATTGCTGTTTAATATTTACGTAGATACTGCGTCAATGAACAATGCTGGGTGCGCAAACATCAAAAAAACACATAACTGTTATGTTTTTGGTATAATAAACGGGATTTTTTGCACCTTTCAATTCACCCTTTGGTGAATATAGAATTGCTGTTTTAAGATTTACATGGATGCTGCGTCAATGAACAATGCTGGGTGCGCAAAAGTCAAAAAACACGTAACTGTGATGTTTTTGTGCGATACACGGTATTTTTGGCAACAAACAACCTGTGCTGACTACAAGATTGCTGTATTGTAATTTAACTGCAAGGTGGTATATTTAACAGTCACAGGTGTAATGGCTAAAATTGAAAATGAACACCTATCTGAAATGTATACTGATAATAAAAGTGGAGTTTTTGCAGTTTAAAAAAGAGACCTGCAGTTACTAAAAAATGATGTGTATCCATATAAGTTCAGGCTGCCCAAAATCCAGGAAAATATTTCAATAGCAAACGTTAATAATAAAGATATTCCACTACAATGTCTACACTAAGTCTTGGTGAACTTTATCCATGTTCTTTATAGATAGAGTTGTCTGTTTTCTCCCGCGGGGTCCCCCCCCCCCTACCGCCGTGAATTTACAGCGGTAGATGCTGCTTTAAAATTCTCTAGCTAACTAATAAATCTTTTAAATCTCTAATCTAACTAAATTGGAAGGATCACAGCTAATAGTAGAGGTTTCTCTGTGCAGAAATAGACTAATTTCGCTGAGCTTTTGGCCACCCGGCCAAAAGCGCAGGTCCTATCCTATGAGACGCTGAGAACACTGAGGCTGAAACAGGAAACACTGTTCTATGTAAAACGAGGTCATTGATTTTTCAGCCAATCGCAACCATACACATCCAGTCATGACGTCGCACACACATCTCACCCTGCTTATTTTTGTAATCTGATTTGCTGGCCGCCAAAATTACAGGGAACGCCGAAAAAGCGCGATCTTAATAGATGATGCTCAGATTTTAAACCCTTTAAATTATCGCATGATCTGGAAATTTCGATCACCATAAAAACCTTGCCGATTTCAACTTTGTCGATAAAAATCGCTCAACACTACTTAAGACCAGCCATCGTTAAAGAGTTAGGGAGATATGTATGACAGGCTTTTCTGGCGTAAAATGTGTCAAATGTGAGGGGGCTTTGATGTGTAATGCACCAAACACATTAGTTAGGCGCATTGATCGCAAGACTCAACACTTTTTAATGCGCCTAACATGAGGAGGCGTTCTGGGGTGTGTTGCACCACACTCGTTCTATTAGACACATATATGAATTACTAGGCGCATTACTGCTTGAATAAGCATACCCATTTCTATGTGGTCTGCCAGAGTAGTCAAAGTGGAACTAGTTTTGCTATTAGGGCAAAAAATGTCCAATATTTGTAAACTTACACCAGTTCAATAATAAAAAATAATAAAAAGGAATTTATGATAATGATTAAACTATATCAAATTTAATTATTTACTTTTAATAAAAAATGTTATCATATAAAATTAATATAATATATATAATATCCCAAAAATATAAAAGCATAAATATAAATGTATTTAACTTTAATAGATCCTAAAACTAATTTTACATTAAATAACCCACTGATGATGTTGAGATTTTTAAATTTTTAATTTTTACTACATTAAATTTAAAGTTTATTTTTGCTGCACTCACCCTTTATTCTACATACAACAAGAGACAGCACACTACAGGTATTGCTGGGACCTGTGGTCCACCAAGCAAGCTCAGTACCATAGTTTCTATTCACTGACATGTTATTTCTAGCCTATCTATAGCCTTTATACATGTTTGGTGCATTACTAATGCGCCTAAGTTCTGTAATGCGCCTAACACACAGGCGAAGCGCAATGACCTTTAGACACCATTTATGAACTACCAAAAACCACTTTCATACATTCAGGCACATAATACACTGAAAAACAGATGAGAAAATGAATTTCAATGCACCTAGTTCCATACAGGTCTTTCCCTTTGTTTCAACCAAAATGCCCAACCAAGGTCCAAAACAAATTAGGGAAAATTGCCCAAAAACCAAAACAGCCAATCAACCAAAACCCCAAACTGGGGTAAATTTTGTCGGGGGCATAGGAAAAACCTGCTAAATAACATGAACCCGGGCAGAAAAGGGACCCGTGGTTTTTTCCCCCAAAAAACCCCGCCCCGAAAGGATTAATTCTTATCAAACAGCATTTTAATTTTTTTCTTTAACCCATAAAATTTTTCTGAAAAGCAATACAAATAATTTTTAGGAAAAAATTTTCCCTAAATAAAAGTTGTAAAAAACCGAAAAAAATTTTTAAAGAAATTTTTTATAGGGGTTTAATACTTTTGCAGGGCAGAGTGTATACCAATTATTTCAAATGCAGATGAACAGAAAAATATGAAATTAAATCTCATAATAAATATTACTGTGGGATTTTTCATTCAAATAAAAAAATTTAAAACATTTCGAAATTAGTGCAAAGAATGGGCCATGTTAAAACCCCAAGGGAAAAAATACACTAAATTTTTAAACGCATAGTAACGTTAAAATTTAATTTAAATTTAAATTTAAATTTAATTTGCTTTTTTTTGGGGGAAAAGCCTGTAAAATCTCTCCCATTCAGGGGCCCTTTTAAGAACAAAGTTTAACCCAAAAAAAACCAGATCTTTATTTTTAAATGGAAACTTTAATAAAAAGACAGAAATAGCTGGGGACTCTCGGGGAAAAATTTGAAACAAACCCTCTCAAGTGACTGGAATATGTTTTTTTTTGGGAAATTAAATTATACGGGAAATTTTTTTAGCATGTATATGTATTTTAGCCCTTTTGTACTCTAAAATCCCTTATTAAAATAAAGGAAAAATTGCTTTAGAAGTACCAAATTGGTAAAAAAAAGAGTCCCCTTCTGAAGTAATTTTTTTCCCCAGTGTAATTTATTCTCGTTTAAACTAAAAGCTGTTTTGTGACACCTCAGGGGTTTTTTAGTGGAAAAAACGCATCATGGGGGAAACCAAGGAAACCAAAAACCAGCAAAGGGATAAATTGGGGGCAAAGTGTATTAAAAGTTTTGGTTTCAAAAAAATAGCCCAAGTTTTGAACCTCTCATGGAAAACAGTTCAAGCCATCATCTGTAAATGGAAATAGTATGGCAAACTGCAAAAACCTGCCCAAGACTGGCATGCCCCCTAAACTGACAGCCAAAAAAAAAGGGGAACCCAATAATTTGGAGAAGCACCCAAGTGGCCCTGGGGGGAATTTTTAAAGGAGCTCCCAGAGATCCACACCCCGATGGGAAAAAACTGTCCAAAGAAAACAAATTAGTCGTGAAACCCCAAAAAATTGGCCATATGGTTTTGGGGTAAACAAAAAGGGAAAAACCCTTTTTGAAATTTAAGACATGAAAACTCTCATTTTACAGTTTGAAAAAATGCTTTGTTTAAAACACAGAAAGAATGTAAAAAGGGTTGTTTCTTGGTCAGAGAAAAGTCAACCCTGGCCCTTCCCCTTGACTTAAAACCCCCAAAACTGTAAAGAATTGTTTTTGCAGCTTCATGTGGGGGGGGATTTTGTTTTAGCCGGGACTGGGAACCCTGCTCGATTAAATGGGAAAAAGGAAAATGGAGCTAAATACGGGCAATCCGGGAAAAAAACCTTTTTGGGGGTGTGGGTTTTTCCCTTTCGGCAGGATAAAAACACTAAAAATATAGACAAAGGTTTCAAGGAAGGGGTTTTAAAAAAAGTTTATTCAGGGTTTTGTTAAAATGAACAATTTCAAAGTCCAAACCAAAATTTCCCATTCCAAAAAACTGGGGCCTTTAAAAATTGAAAATTGCTGGTTTCCCCCAAAAGTTCTTTAAACCCTATCTGACTGAGGTAGAGCTATTTGGCAAAAAAGAATGAGCAAAAATTCTAGCCTCTACATGGGCAAAAGGCTGGAAAGGGGAAGGACTCCCAGCTCCCATTGCAAACTTTTTGTTTTTGGGGGGGGGGGGGGGAAACCCGATTAAAAAGAACACAAAATTTTTTTTGTGGCTTTTTTACTTTTTAAAAATAAAGGAACATTTAATGGGGGGTTTTATAAAATTTTTGAAACCCCCTGTATAAGGATTCATTTCCCTTTTAAAAGGGGTTTGTTAAGTTTGAAATTCCCTTA
Source organism: Phyllomedusa bahiana (assembly GCA_025379985.1). Classification (NCBI taxonomy): domain Eukaryota; kingdom Metazoa; phylum Chordata; class Amphibia; order Anura; family Hylidae; genus Phyllomedusa; species Phyllomedusa bahiana. The sequence continues at coordinate 11,777 of JAODAL010054642.1, forward strand.
AAAGTGTATCTAAAATTAAGAATTTTTAAAACGTGAAAAATCTCTTTTTTGTATACAGCTTTAACATAGACTTATAGCTTCTGGAAAAGTTGCACCAGGTGGACACCACAGTTGATTACAGCAAAATTGCCTAAAAAGGGTCACTCCACCCGGGAAATCCATATTTTTTGGGGCCCAGTTCGTAAAGGGTCATGACCCCCAAAAAGGTGTCGTACACACTGCCCCATTAAACGAAAACGGTAAATGGCGGACCCTTTCCCCCTGAAAAGCAGAAAAGGGTTTTGTAACTCGAAAAAGGTAGAAAAAAAAAAAACTTTTTCCCTAATAATTGTCGAGCATTGGGTTAATTACTCCTTTCCCCAAAATTGAAAAAAAAAAACCAAAAAAAGGGGAAGGGGGGCTTTTGGTTGGAAAATTTTGTGTGAATAAAAAAATTTTAACTTTTCCCTTAAAATTTTTAAAAAAAAAAAGCGGCTGAGCTTTTAAATAAATAAATCAAAACCCAAATAAGTCCCAATTAAAAAAAAATTGGCGCTTTAAGTAACTTTTTATCTGACGAGTCATGGGGGTCCCACCCCAAGTGTAGTTTTGTTAAAACCCTTTTTCGCCCCGAAAAGGGCAAACCCTAAAGGTTTTTGGAGGTTTCCCCTATGGGGACCTAAAGTTTTCCCCCTTACTTTGGAAATTTAAATAAAAAAGGCCCCCAACTTTGTTTGGGCCCCCAACCACGCCCTTTTCAGGGAAAACCAATAAAAAATTATTAAAATTTTAAATTTTTAAAAATTTGGAACCCAAAGAATTCAAAAATTTGGGGGTTTTAAAACGTTAAATTTCCCCCCCAATTTACCCCTGCCCCTTTATTAAAAATGTCTTTTAAAGTGACAAATCATAAAAGTGGGGGTTAAAAATGTATCCAAATGCTGCTGGGGTATTTTAAGCCTTTCCCGTGAAATAGGGGAAACAAAGTGATGTAAATTTCCCAATTCCCCCCCCCCAAAACATATAGGGAAAACCCCGAATTCCGGGCAGACGGGACATATCACAGAGAAAGAAAGTCTGTACTTACCAATACAGAGTTTTCTTATGAGGGCAGGTTTTAAAAGCAAAATGGCTCAAAAAAACCCCCGGAAAGGGCTTTGGTGTGACCCCCCGTTTTTTTAATCCCACAGGAAACTTTAAAAGTAAAAGGAAGGCGGATGAAATCTACTGTCACCGTGGAACCCCGGGTTTCCTTGCTTGCTCCGTCCTCCGTCCCCTTCCGCCCCAGGGCCGAAAGTCCGGGCAATAACTTCCCCCCCCTGGTGCAAAAAAATGTTGCGCGCCTATATGGAAATTACTACCCTTCCCCCACATTGCCGAATCCCTGAACGGGCACTTTCCGTCCCGTTTAATTTTGAGAAACGAAAAGAAAGGGTTTGGCCCTAGCGAAAAGTTTCCAATACATACGTGCAAAAAGGAAAAAACGGAACTTAGTTGGGCCCTGTCAAAACCCTTCAATTTTGCCCCCCCAAAGGGAAACCAGAAATTTGTATAAAGATAGATTTTTGTTTGGCATCCCCCGGGGATATAACGGGAAAATGGATCAGTTTATGACACAAATAAAAATTTAAAATAAACCCAAATGGTACCCCAAGTTTTGTGTATGACTTTTAATTTGAATTCAGAAGCCACCTATGTTAGTTGGAATGGAGGAAAAATTTGAAAAAAAAAATTAAAAAAAAAAAATAGAAGATATTTAAATTTTTATATAAAAAAAAAGTTTTTTAAATTTAAAAAGACTTTTGGGCCCTTTTCAAAGTTGATCTCCCATGGGTACACTAAAGCCCCTTAAAAGCTTACCCCCACCCCAAAAAGTAAAAAACCCTAAAATTTAACCCCCTTTTCATTGAGACCCTGGGGAAAATGTAGTTCCTAGCGTGAAAAATCCAAAAGGTTTCACGTCTAAGAAGACCCCTATAAAAAATTCCCTTTTCCTTTCATTAGGTGTGAGAAGATCAATTCCCATAACCTTTAGATCCTTGAAAACCCCCCCATGTTTTACCCCCAATATGTCTGGATACTGGAGTGTCTCTTTTGGGTTTCGAAAAGTCACATAAAATTTTTACCATTTTTCCTTTTCAACTCCCCAGTGGGCTTTCCCCCAAAGTCCAAATCCCCCAAGGACATCGAATGCGGGAGATCACTCTTTTGAACGACAATTTTTTGAAGTGTTTAATCTGAAAAGCTGTCCAGTTTTTGTTTCTCCCTGAAAGTTTTTTTCCCGTTTCTAATTTTGGACAGCCTATAACCCCAAACCCCCTACATTTGTAGCGCCTTTTTTGGCTGTCTTTTAAAAAACATCGAGGCATTTGAGGGGGGTAAATAATGACTTCTCACAAGACGGTCTTGAAGACTCTTTCCCTTCCTGAATGTAATGGCTGGTCTAGGACCTACTTTGTCTTTGATGTCAGGATCCATTAAGAGGATATCCCAATGTTTAGTTAGTATCTTACGGACTTCATTAGAGGCTGCATCAAAAGTTCCTATCAATCTTATGATCCCTGAGTCAAATGATCTCTCTTTCTTTTTAGGAGCCAAAAGACAAGAGAGATCAGGGGCACCGGAGAAGACATAGGAGCCGAGACAGGTAAGTAAGTAGCAGGGGCATCAGAGAATGCTGCAGCAGTGGCTAGGACATGGCCATGCCTACGACTCCGCACTGGAGCCACGGCATGCATCGTGACAGTACCCCGCTCCTTAAGCCCTCCCTTACAGGCAAATCCGGTACCCCAAAAAGAACCTGGGGTGACCACCTCCTCAGTATCCCAAGAACGATCTTCAGAGGAGAGGTCAGGCACGTCCCAGTCAACCTCTTGGACCTTGGAAGCAGAAACAAAAATACTAGGGAGGGGGGAGGGATGGATGGGATTCAGAAATGACTTCATAGTCCCAAGGATCTTCTTGCGCTAGAGGCTCCTCAACAGGAAAAATAGCAGCAACGGGCAGAGGAACATGTAGACGGGACTGCTCCAGATGGCATATTTGAGGAAGCGTGAGTGGCAATGCTTGCTGCATTGGACAACTTAACCCGTTTTCTAATCCACGGATGGTCCGTGAAGCTGAAACCATAGAAGATCAAGCAGGACTGGAGCAGACAAACTGGGCAAAACATAGAAGGAAATCTTCTCCTGGTGGGAAATTCCAACTTTCAAAGACACAAGCTGAGTATGGAACTGGACAGGCTTCTTCAAGATCTCCCCATTGACAGATGGGAAATGCAGGGGCTTCTCCAGACTGGAGATAGGCAGGCAGAACTTTTCCAGCAGAGACGGATGGATGAAGTTCTCAGAAGAACCAGAAATGCAGGAACATCAAAGGTAACACCAGAATCGTAGCAGAGGGAGACCGGAGTGGTCAGACAAAAAGTGGAAGCACCATCATTCAGGGTCACCTCACCATCAAAACCTTGGCACTTGGGATTTAGGGCCACAGCCAGGCACACTGGGAAGTTCTTAAGGTAGTTTTGGGCACCACCACAGTAGAGGCACAGGTTCAAGCTGCATCGATGGGTGCATTCCTCTATGGAGAGATGAGTATGGTTGACCTCCATGGGTTCATCTTGTGGAAACACAGGTGCCTAGTGAGGAAAACTTGGGGTTGCATGTACAAGGCGCGTAGGCTTGCGAGGCCAGGGGGACACAGACTGCTGGCGAAGCCCTAGCGTCCTTTCTGTAAAGCTGATGTCAATCTGGGTGGCTAGAGAGATGTGGTCGTCCAGGGTAGTAGGTAGGACATGACCAGCAAACTCGTCCTTGATGCGTTCATCAAGGCCCCCCAGAAAGCAGCAACAAGGGTCTCCTTGTTCCACTCCAGCTCTGAGGTCAGGGTACGGAACTGGATGGCATACTGGCCCACAGTGGAGTCACCTTGACGGGACCGGAGCAAAGATGATGCAGCGGAAGTATTGCACCCAGGTTGCTTGAAGCCACACAGAAACTCTTGAGATCCCCTGTCAGCGGAACCACTCTCTCCCAGAGAGGTGAGGCCCAGGCCAAGGCTTAAACCAATAGCTGACTGAGGATAAAGGCCACCTTGGCATGGTCAGATGGAAATTGGTGAGCTAGGACCTCAAAATGTATGATACATTCGTTGATGAATCCACAACATGTATGAGGGTCTCTGAAGTAACGGGCAGGCAGAGGCTAATGCAGGCTGGAACCTTTCATGGCAGCAGAATGTAGAGCTACAGCAGGTAGCGGAGCTGGTGTAGGTGCCAGTGGAGACGCAACTTCAGCTCAACAACAATTAGCAGAAAGTGTATCTAAAATATAACATTTATTTCAATAAGATTAAAAAATCTCTATAGAGCAAACAATGACCCAAAATATATAATCAAAAGTGCACATAAAACAGTAGGTATATGGTATTGGAACAATATCACTGTCCCTATTACAATCCTACATATCTACCATAGGTCCCTACCTAGCAAAAATAGGGCACCCGCTCCAATAAAGAGCGACCCTGTACAGGAACCTAGCCCTACTATGCAAAGCCCCTATTATACCCTATACTGGTGAGTACAATACAAAATCTCAGTTAACAATAATGTCCCAACTTGTTTCTACCTTACTTGTGGCGTCATCAGGGGACTGAAAATAGCCATTTAACTGAGAATAAAGCTCGGTTACTGTTATACGAGGCCAAAGAACCAAGACATCTAGGAGCATATGGCTCCGATATCACGGAGGGCTATGGCGGGCCGACCTTGCAGACGCAACTTCATCCAGACGGATGGTAATTAGAGATAAGCGAATTGATTCTAACGAACTGGACTACGTTTAGAATTTCAGGAAAACTTCGGTTCTGAACGAAGTCGAAGTTTGGGGGACTTCGGGTGAACAAAGTGTGCTTTTCATTGATAAAATGGCTGCGAGCACATGGTATAATGGGGCAAAAAAAACTCTGGGAGGAAAAAGGGCTCCCTGCAAAAAAGTGCAGGATGAAGCCAAAGAGACCGGGGGATTCTGTGACGCCACCGCACTATATAAGTCCGGGGCGAACTGGGGGGTCTCCCGCTCTCACTGAAAATGTCGGAAAATGCCCCGCGGCTGTTTGTTACTAAAGAATGTTTTTTTATACAGCGATTTTTGTGGGGGTCTCAGCTTGTTCGAGATGCTTTCTTAACGTTTAATTTTGTTTTTTTTTTGGGTATTGGATCTGAAAATCCAGTGTGCGTCACGCAGCTGCATATACTTTTTAAATCTATCTGCTCACGACATTGAATATCCGGGGGGGATTAACCCATTTCCCTGTTGTTTTCATTTAAAGAAACAGGTTTTTACAATACAAATACCACTTCATTTTTTGGTGCCAATTCTTTGGCGCAACTTACATCCGGGTTAATTAAGTGTTGTTTTTCAACGTGGTGATCCAAGAAACCGTCATTTTCACCCCCAAAAAATATATAATTTTCCTGTCCCCTAATTCACAAGCAAAGGTTAATTAAAATTTTTCTCTTTTTGTGTGGCGTAAAAAACACCGCTTTGTAAAATACAAGCTGTAGTTTGTGGTGGCTCAATTCTTTGGCGTTTTTTACACCCAGGGTTAAATTAAGCGTTGTTTTTTTCAGCTGTGGTGACCCCAAGAAACCGTCATTTTACCGCCAAAAATTAAAATTTTTTTCCTGGAGCCTAATTCACAAGAAAAAGGTTAATTCAATTTTATTTTTTTGTGTGGCGAAAAAAAACACAGCATTGTAAACCGTCAAAGTGTAGTTGTGGTGCTCATTCTTTGGGAAATTTTTCTCCGGGGGTTAATTAAGCGTTGTTTTTAGTGTGGTGACTAAGAAACCGTCATTTTCACCCCAAAAAATATTCTTTTTCCTGTCCCTAATTCACAAGCAAAGGAAATTCAATTTTATCTCTTTTTTGTTGGCGTAAAAAAAACACCGCATTGAAACACGTAAAAGCTAGTAGTTTGTGGTGGCTCTTTTTTTTTTGGGGCGCAATTTACACCCGGGGGGTTAATTAAGCTTTGGGTTATTCAGTGTGGGACCCCAAAAAAACCGTCATTTTACCGCCAAAATTGAAATTTTTCCTGTAGCTAATTACAAGCAAAGGTTAATTAAAATTTTTTTTCTCTTTTTGTGTGGCGTAAAAAACAGCATTGTAAAAAGCTACAAAGTAGTAGTTTGTGGTGGTCAATTCTTTGCGAAATTTTAACCCGGGGGTTTAATTTAAGGTTGTTTTTCAGCTGGGGTGACTCAAGAAACCGTCATTTTCACCCCCAAAATTAAATTTTTCCGTACCCTTTAATTAAAGCAAAGGTTTTTTTAAAATTTTTATTTTGTTGTGTGGCGAAAAAAAACCCCATTGTAACACCTAAAAAAGTAGATTTTGTGGTGGCTCAATTCTTTGGAATTTTACCCAGGGGTTAAAAAAGCTTTGTTTTTCAGCTGGGGTGACTCCAAGAAACCCTTTCATTTTCACCCCCCAAAAATTGTAAATTTTTCCTGTACCCAATTCAAAGAAAAAGGTTTTAATTACTTTTATCTCTTGTTGTGGGGGAAAAAAAAAACACGCTTTGTAAAGCTACAAAGTAGTATTTTGTGGGGGCTCAATTCTTTGGGCAATTTTACTCCAAGGTTAATAAGATTTTTCTGCAGTTGCACTCAGTAAAAGAAATTTTCTTTTTCCCGCCACAGAAAAAATTCTGTAGATATTTCTATCGAAGGTTAATTAAGCCTTTAATTCAGTAAATACACAGGTTTTTAAAGGACATACAAGTAAATTTTTCCTGGCCATTTGGGGGAGCGCTATTTATACCCAAGGGTTCCCAAGCTTGTTACTGGGTTCATTTGGAGTCAAAATACAGGGGGGGTATATTTTTTCTTACAGTTTTTCATAAACGGTTGTCATTTTAGAACAAAAAAGTATGTTCAGACAAGGGTGGCAGGTTGCACCCGCGAGTGGCAAGTCCCCAAACATTCGGGAAAGGCCCCGGGCGCAGCAGGGGCCCGGTGAGGCCCAAAAAACTTTCCGGTACTGGGCGTGTGTTTTCAGCAACCCCCCTGGTTCTTGATTTGGGTTTTAGGTCATCCACTTCCTCCCCGATGACATTGACAACCCCAGCCAAGGTGTGGGGGAACGTCAGCACAACCCTTAGTTTGGGATGGCCCGGGGGCGGGGTCAGCGCCCCCAACCCGCCTCTTTCCCATCCCGGGTTTCCCCCAGCCCGAGATCTACTATGTGGTCTGGGTTTCAGCGTCACTATATATCGAGGGAGAAAAATTTGAGGAGGGGAGTCAGAGCTACTGGGAGCGAAGAAATGGGGCCAATATCCCTGCTTCTTGCAGTAGGCGGGAAAAATATAGTGTTAGGGTGGCATAGGGGGTCATGTTGTGAGGGGTCAGCCCCTGATACCAAACCGGGGATAAGGACAGCAGTGACGATGAAAACAAAATAGATGATGATTAGCCGATCGCCTTGGGAGCCGGGGGTGAGGAAGGGTTATCATCGTCATGTAGGGGAGGGGCGTCGCTTGGCGTCAGGCAAGGGGGGCAGCAGCAAGTGGGTCGTATGGCGGAGTCAGAGGATAGAAGAGTGTGAGGTTGGGAGCAAACGGCCACGGGGGCAAAAAAACCCGCTTCGCAGGTCCAAGAAAAAAAACGGACAGAGGCTCAGCGAGGCAGCGGCGGGGAGAGTCATTGTGGGGCGTTGGCGGTAAAATCGATATGGCGGTGTGGCAGTTCTTTTTTGAAACACCGGAGGAGCCCAATATGGGGATATGTAGAATCTGTAAGCAGAAATAAGCGTGGCCCGGGAGCTAACGTTGGCACCCGGCCCCCGGTCAACCAGCAGGTCCCATCCGGTGGCCTGGGAGAAAAGTGGCTAGATGTGGTGGTCCATCCCGCCGCCGGCAGCAGCGCCCGTGGCAGCTGCCATTGCAGCCCGTCAAGGCTCCAACCCCCCTCTGCGAAGGGAGCTGTTTTTCTTTGACATCTCTCCCCGGGCCGATGCTCCTTCCGCTACCCTGGGCCAGCAGTCGTTCAGCGAGGCGATTGCCAAGAGAAACAGTTGCGTCCAACATCCTAAGGGGAGAAGCCCCCCGTTTTCTCCTGTTCAAATTTTTGGGGCTGCAGTCCCCCCCTTTTCCAAAAGGGGACTCGCCGTTCAGGAACTAATGGCTTATGCCGGCCCAGATGGGGTTCAAAGCTTAATTTTTTTTTCCAAAAAGCAGTCCCGACTTATAAATATGTGAACAGAAGGTGGGCCGTCCCGAGCTTACGGTTTGTTCCAAGGTGCCGGCAGCGCGGGCGTTGGAGCTGTAAAAAACGGTCAGGGCCAGTACATGCCTTTCGGCCCAAATGGGTGAATGTGCTTCCGGCCCAGGCACACCAACAAAATTGGAAAGGGACGCCACTTTTTCCTCCCCGTTTTTCAAACTGCGGTCCCGTGCCAAAGTCCCCCTCCTCCCCCTCCCCCACCCCTTTAGCCCCCACAAGTACTGCTCCATTACCACATGTGTAGGGCACAGCGGTTTTCATGCGTTTCTACACCCGGCTTGCCCCGGGAACAAAGTACACAGGGGAGGAACTGTCCGCGTCATGCAGCAAGAAATCGATGTGTGGCTTTCTCGCGCCCAAATGCAAAACGGAAAAAATGGTGAGGATAAAGGGGGAAAAATGGTGTCCCCGCAGCACGAGGAGGGTGGTCCCCTGCGCCTGCATGGGCACGTGTTCAATCTGGTTGTGAAAAAGGGTTCCTGAAATTTCCATGATCTTCAGAACATTTGAAATGGAGGAAATGTGATGACTTCATCCTTCTACACAGCCAGGGAACCCCCCTCCCGGTTGCAGCAGCAGAACGGCCTCCCCCAACACATCTGATATGCGATGTTTCCACCCCCCTTGGAATTCCGCCTGTGTTGGACCGACTGTATGAAAGAGAAAAGGCCCTTTAAAGATTTTTTGTGATCCAGGCAGACAAAAGTACTCCCTGTGTAACTTGATGTCAGCCAGGGGGCGTATGCGTGCACCTGCCGTTTGTTGAGGCCATTCGAGGAGGCCCGTTATTTGTCATTGTGGGACTCGGGAGAATAACGTCTTCCCCTCTTCATGTACTGAACAGTCGGGAAAAATCGTAGGGGCAGGGGACTGGAGAGTGGCGCCTAATCTCGCGGCCACATGAGCCCGCTGGGGACTGAAATGGGGGGAGGGGAGTAGGAGGAGGACATTGGAGCAGAAGCATTTTTGGGTGAAATGATGGATTTTCTACCCAGGTGACAAGGAGGAGGGCAGGAGCGCGGGAAAGGAGGTAGATGGAGGGGGAAAGACGGGCAGATGACCCCAAGCCCGGGGCAGTATCAGTGGAGGGGAGGAGGGAGCCCTCGGAGTCATTTGTGAGGGCCCCGCGGCATGCTGTTTGCCTGGCTAGTGACAGCCAAATAGTCAGCACCCCGGCAGGGGATGATTCGGGCCCTTTCTCCGTTTTGGCCCTCGCTACGGTCCAAAATGGGAGCCTTTTTCCCCGTTTTGAGGGGAAGGAAACCAAAAATTTATTGGGGAAATCCTCTGTAGCAGTTGGCCTGCTATGTGGGATGTCCCCTCGACAGGTTGAACGGGGGGTTCTTCAGTGCTCACGTATTACTCCCCGCGGTGGGGGGAAGGGGGGGGGGTCGGAGCGTACAAACTCCATCAGCAGCAAAACCCAAGTTGGAGTATGATGAGCAGCTTCCTTCACCGCTATGAGGGGGCAGTCGCAGCAGAGCGGACCCGGAGCAGACCCTGAACCCAACAGGTGGTGGCCCACTTGGACAGCACTTGCTACCCCCGTTTGAAAATCCGTGGACTAGGGCAGCCAAACTGGTGTGTGGCCCCAACTTGCCGAGTTTGGTGGAGAAGCTGCCTGCCCGGCCCGTAGTTGGGTCAGGCGGGTGTTCAGTGCGGCGGGGGCCATCGTTACCCCAAGGAGAACCCACTTTCCACGGGAAATGTGGGAACGACTGACCTTTGTCAAGATGAATCAGGCGTGGATGGGCCAGGATTTCCACACCCCCAATGCCTTAGGTGTCAAAACTACATCAGCCATAACGCCTTCCCCCAAAACTGTGAGAAATTAGTCTGGGTTCAAACTACCTGCCTCAGTCACTATTCTGATGCTGCCACCCGCCTATCCCACACATCTGCTGCCAGTTTTCTCCATCTGCCACCAACCATCTTTTACCAGGGACTGGTATTGCCACCCACCTCCACACTCTGTCATTGTGCCACTGTCTGACCTCATGCTGCTGCTGTGGCTGCCGTGACCTCCACACTGTGTCATTTGGCCACTCTGTGGCCTACTCCGCTTTTGCCACCTCCAAAATGTCATTGTGCCACTGTCTGACTCATGCTGCTGCTGTGGCTGCTGCCGTGCCTCCAACTGTGTCATTTTTGCCCCTCTGTGGCCTACTTACTGTTTTGCCACCTCTAGAATGTCATTGTGCCACTGCCTGACCTCATGCTGCTGCTGCCGTGCCCTCCACACTGTCATTGTGCCACTCTGTGGCCTACTATGTTTTTGCAACCTCCAGAATGTGATTGTGCCACTGCCTGACCTCATGCTGTTGCTGTGGCTGCTCCCTGTGACCTCCACACTTTGTCATTGCCCACTCTGTGGCCTACCCCCTGTTTTTGCCACCTCCAGAATGTCATTGTGCCAAACTGCTGACCTCATGCTGCTGCTGTGGCTGCTGCCGTGACCTCACACTGTGTCTTTGTCCACTCTGTGGCCTACCCCTGTTTTTGCCACCTCCAGAATGTCATTGTGCCACTTCTGACTCATGCTGCTGTGTGGCTGCTGCCGTGACTACACACTCTGTCATTGTGCCACTCTGTGGCCTTTCCTGTTTTGCCACCTCCAAATGTATTGTGCCCCTGCTGACCTCATGATGCTGCCCCCGTCACCTCCACTCTCTGTTCATTGTGCCACTCAGTGGCTACTATTTGTTTGCCACCTCCAGAATGTCATTGTGCCACTGTTGACTTCATGCTGCGGGTGCGTGACTACACACTGTGTCATTGTGCCACTGTCTGACCTCATGCTGTGCTGTGGCTGCTGCCGTGACCAAACACACTTTGTCATTGTCCCACTCTGTGGCCTATTCCTGTTTTTCCCCCTCCAGAATGTCTTTTGTGCCACTGTTTGACCTCATGCTGCTGCTGTGGCTGCTGCCGTGACCTCACACTGTGTCATTGTCCCACTTTGGCCTATTCCTGTTTTTGCCAACCTAAAAATTGTCATTGTGCCACTTTTGACCTCATGCTGCTGCTGTGGCTGCTGCCTGACTACACACTCTGTCATTGTGCCACTGTTTTTGGACCTCATGCTTGTCCCCTTTTGCTGCTGCTGCCGGACCTCCACCTTGTCATTTCCCACTCGGGGCCCTATACTGTTTTTGCCCCCTCCAGAATGTCATTGTGCCACTGTCTGACCTCATGCTGGCTGGTGCCCGTGACCTACACACACTTGTCATTGTGCCACTTTTTTCTGGACCTAAAATGCTTGTGCTTTTGGCCTTGCTGCCTGACCTTACACACTTTTTCAATTGTCCCACTCGTGGCCTATTTTGTTTTCCACCTCCAGAATGTCATTGTGCCACTGTTTGACTCTCTGCTGCTGCTGCCGTGACCTACACATGTGTCATTGTCCCACTGTCTGACCTCATGCTGCTGTGTGGCTGCTGCCTGCCCTTTACATTTCGGGTAAAAATTTACTGTTGAACCCACTTTGTGATGCTGTGTGACCTTTTCAAATTTTTCATTGTGAAAACTGTTACCTCAGGGAGGTGCTGTTTGTGTTGCTGAAATGACCCCCATGTTCAATTTCCCCCTTCTCATGTGTGCTGAGAATTTATGATTGTTCTGTTCAAGAATAAAGTTCCTTTTGCTGTTCAACTACTGGATAAAGATCTGGATAATCTGCTGCTAACAGGTTATGGGCCCAGTATCCAAGTTTTCCAGTATCCCAGAACAACAGTAAAGTAGGTGAACAGTGAGAATGTAAATAAGAAGATAAGATGGTGCTAGTAGCAATCCTGGGGAAATTCTCCCGTGCCAAGCCTGACAAACCAGAACTACCAATCCTGGAAATTCAAGTGAAGATGCTTCTAATAAGAGAAAGGGACGTGGAAATATACACAGGAGCCCAAGCCTGATCTCCATCAGAGGAAATGGATAGAGAAGGATCAGAAAAGCAAAAAAGCAACTATCTCCCTCAAATTAGATGATGACCAGATTGTACACATATGCAAAAGTAAAAACTGCAAAGGACATGTGGGAAGAGCTACAGAAAGTGCATGAAAGAACAAATCTCAGCAATAAGCTTTATCTAATGAGGAAACTGTATCAGTCCCAAATTAAGTAAGGGCCAGGAATATGCAGGACTACATCAGAGACACCCTAGAAATAGTGGAGGTCTGCGCGGAATAGGCGAAAAACATTAAAGACTTCCATGTTGCTGCCACTGTTACTCAGCGGTCTCCAGAAAGCTATGACACACTGGTCACCGCACTAGATGCACGGCCTGATGATGAGCTCACATTAGAGTATGTTAAAGGCAAGCTTGTGGATGAATACAAGAGAAAAACAGAGAGTACAAGCAGCAGTGATATGTCCACCGCAGAATCTGCATTAACCCTTTCCCGACATTGGGCGTATGCATACGCCCCGCGGGAAGTGATTCCCCCCAAAAAAAGGACGTA
>JAODAL010054643.1:0-24494 GCA_025379985.1 Phyllomedusa bahiana
CAACATTTGAATCCACGTTCATGTGACATTTTTAGGCCTCACCTCAATATCCAAAGAAACGGTCACAAAATCTCAAAAAAACACCTACTGTGGGTTATATGTGCATAAATCATGCCTACTTTAAGTTCCATTTTGAAGAAAAATCCTGCAAAAAAAGTGGTGATTGGAAGGTGTATTTTTTTTTGTCTTAAGAATGAAAAGGTTTTTGTAAAAACTTGTATCAAGCTTTTCTATTCAATAATTTTAAAGCAAACTATGGGTTATGCATTACAATAACTCAAAATGCTACACACATCTCTACAGAGATTTGTCTTTGTGTTGAACATTTCAGAAATAAAAATAAAGCAAGGCATGACTCACCGTATGTGACATTTTAAAGGTCTGCAAAGAATAAACTCAGTGGGAGGAATATAGTACTTAAATGAAATGAGCTGGAAATGTAAGTTATGGCATTTAAATACAAAGCACTGAAAAAGCTTATAAAAGAGGAAACATAACACTGATTGGCAGTAATAGTAACTGCTGAGAGAAGAATTACTGATATAAAAATGTCCTACCAAACTTTTCTTCAGTCTTTGACATACACATTACCTACAAAAAAAGGAAATAATAAATAACTCTAAGGTTATTGTTAGGTTATCATATGGGTCAAAGGAAATATACTCTACCAGGACATCTGAACTACAAAAGGATTATTCAGTGGGATCTCCTTCTTGTGGTCTAGCCATGACTATAACAATAGCCATAGAAATTGCAGACATTGCTATGACGGCCAGAAGGGTCCTGCTAAGGAGAAACATTGACACTGGCAATTTTATTTACCAGTCTAATTAAAGGAGGTAATTGGAGTGACTTGTGTCAAATTTATGAAAACCCCTCTTAGGGGGCTTTCAACCGGTGCTTTTTGGTTGTTTTTTGTGCGTTTTTTTTTTTTTTTTGTAAAAAAGCCAGAATTAATCCGTGCTTTTCGGGGAAAAAAAAAACGCATCAAAAAATGCACCAAATGCACCGTGGGAAAGCACCCTTAATACATTTGGTGCATGTTGGGACCTATTCACATATCATGCAAGTATAATGTCAAGGGTTTTACTTAAAACAAACCTGTCCAGTGATTTATGTTACCCTATCTGAGAGCAGATGTGATAGAGGGAGAGGAGCCAAGTTCTGTGAGAAACGGGTTTGTATGAATTGGAGCAGAATTTCTGGGTAAAAAGCAGAGAAAATACTGACAGGACTGTTTGAAGGGGTTGTGTGAGAAACCCAAAAAAATAAGAACATATAAGGGGGGAAACTAAAGAGAAAGTTAATATATAAAATATTTGAAAACCCGTTTTTTTTTTATATTATACCTATGTTGGATCTTTCTCCTCATTGGGTTAGTGGGCGGAGCTACAGTTGTAGGCACGCTGTATGAAAACTACATTTCCCACAACACCCTGCTTCCTCCAGGCTGAGCTATATACTTAATAAAAAAACACACCAAATTAATATATATAAAAAAAAATTTGGTGTGTTTTGTGTTTGGGTACAACCCCATTTCCCCCCTTTTCTACTCTCAGGAGCTGTCCCTTATCAGTTATGTCAGTCAGCCTAACCAATGAAAAAGATGTGAAGACAACACTTCAAAAAATAAGATGTGATTTATTGACCCAACGACAGCGACGTTTCGCCCAAACCCAAAAGGCTTTTTTAAAACTGAAACACAGGCAATCAATCATTAAAACAAATTGTGTGTAGATTAAAGACAGTAAATGTTTATTCATAACAAAAAAAAAAATCAGATCAAAACATTATCAAATAATCCTACTAAATAGATGCAAGGAATAAAACCCTTACCAAAAATGTAAACGCAAAAAAAAAAAAAAAAGGGCCCTTTAAAACAAAAATTTTTTAATTTCTAAAATGTTAAAATATTCAAAAACTTTTATTCCTCCTGAACAAAGGGAGAACAGACAATTCAAAGGTTTTAAAATAAAACTATTAAACCCAATCCTGAAAACCAAATAAATACAGGATATTCGCCCCCAAAAGGGGTTCCTGCCGAAACCTGACCCAAAAAAAGGGGGCCCACAAAAAAATGAATTAAATCCAACCCAAAAGCCCCTCACCCCAAACATATATCTAGTCCCAACATTTTCTACCATCCAATAGTTTTCATAATTGGTTTCCTCAGGGGAAAATTTGGGAAAAAATGTAAAAATAAATAGAATCAAAGAAGAAAATAATATAGGTGTCAAAACAATCACAGAAATACAGAATGTCAGAGTACCTATGATACCTTACACAAATACTCATAACGGATACCAATCAAAAGGGGTTACATTTGATTTTCTTACAACCACCCAAAAATAACCAACAGCAACCATACAAAATTAATCACCAGCTGTAAAAAAAAGGAAAAAGAAAAAGAAAGCAAAAACAGGACCTAAAACCTAAGGTCCACAAACAAAAGACCATTTTCAAACTACACGTATCTTGGGAATGTCCACTCCCCCCCTGTCCAGAAGGCGCATGGGTGTCAGTAAAAAGGGGACCCGAGAGCCGGTACATGCAAAAGATTTTATGCGCCCGGGAGCCCGGGGTCTCGGCGTAGTAATGCGGCCAGGCAGTAACTTTTTAAGAGCGCGTCCCCTAAAAAACGCGGCGCAAAACACGCGCATCGCCCATAGGGTTTTTAGGAGCGCCGAAGACCTGGGGTTACATCATGACTGATATAACCCGTTTTTAAAAACATACAAACTGGCATTAAAAAAGAAAAGGCGATCAACTTTTAACAAACATCCAAAGGGAAAAGATATGTGTTGTGTATTAAATGTTAATAACAGGACTTTGATATCACCAATGCAAATAAAAAGTAAGATCTTGATGCAAGAACCTACTTTTGAAAAAGTCAAAGGATTATTATTTAAAACAAGGATGCACACAGAAAAGCACATCCAAATCATATGCAAATTTAATGTATACAATGTGCAAAAAATGCAAAGTAATTTTCGACATAATGTATTTAAGAAGAACCAAAAAAATAGCTACTGAAATCTATGGCATTTAGGGCCAAAAGGGGGCCCTATATTCAAAACAAAGTCCAATAGCATTCTTTTTTGTAATGTACGTCTAGATTCCACGTCTTGAGTGGGACAATACGATATATGCCCCTCCAGAGACATTCGGGTTTCCTTGGGGTGGAATGCCATGGGGCCCCTGGATGACCCCTTTTGTGACGGACATCTCCAAAAATTTTCCCCCAAACTCCGGCGTAATTGTCTCGGGTCCTTTCCCACTAACTGATCCACAAATACATGTCACCAGTAAACAACAAAGGGTGACTTACAATTAATAAACTGATTAATGTGGAATGTCTTAGTGCCACTGTCGTCAGTAAATTCGGTTGTCTTTTCTATGTAGTCACAGAAAGAGCAATTGCCACATTTGTAGGAACCATTGGGCCTAGATAGCCACATCTCCTTTTTGGGAGATACAAAGTGGCTGTTGACCAAATGGTCTCTCAATTGTCTCCCTCGACGGTACGAGATTGATGGTACTTCGTCAATACAATCCCTAAGGTCAGGGTCCATCTTCAAGATATGCCAATGTTTTTTCAAGGACTGTCGGATCAAGGGAGCTGCACTATCAAAGGTTCCCACAATGCGTATTACAGTATCCAGATCAGGATCCAATACGGGTTTAGATGTCAAAAGTTGAGTCCGGTCCTTTTTAAGGGCGTGCTGATAGGCCTGTCTTAGGACATAGTCGGGATAACCCTTGGCCAAATATCGTGTCCTCAGGTCAGCTGCCTCTTTTTTGAATTCATCCACGGATGAACAGTTCCGCCTTAACCGCAAGAACTGTCCACGTGGGATACCCTTCTTAAGGGGGTAGCGGTTGCAGCTCTCCCAATTCAAAAGAGAGTTGGTAGCCGTGGGTTTTTGATAGATAGTAGTAGACAAAGCACCTTCTTGATTTCTAAAAATACGAATGTCGAGAAAGGGTAGGGAATCATGTGCTATCTCAGAGGTGAATCTGAGATTTAACGTATTCACATTCAGTTGTTGTACAAATTCTGCAAATTGTTCTTGGGAGCCGTTCCAGATGATAAAAATATCATCGATATAACGTGCCCACAGGGCTATATGCTCAGAGAAGGTAGGAGGGGAGCCTCCAAAAACAGTAGACGTCTCCCACCAGCCGAGGTACAGATTAGCATATGCTGGCGCACAAGTGCTTCCCATCGCAGTACCTCGTAACTGGTGGAAGACGTCCCCATCAAACAAGAAATAATTCCTTATGAGGGTGAAAAGCAGCAAGTCCACCACAAACTTGCTATGGGCCCTTAGCTGTATGCCCCTAGTAGAGAGGGAAAACTCTACCGCTTTCAAACCGGAGACATCGAGGTGTAGAGCGACTCCACATCGATACTGGCTAGCCATCCTACCTTCTCTGAGCATATAGCCCTGTGGGCACGTTATATCGATGATATTTTTATCATCTGGAACGGCTCCCAAGAAGGGTATTCCCACGTGGACAGTTCTTGCGGTTAAGGCGGAACTGTTCATCCGTGGATGACTTAAAAAAAAAAGGCAGCTGACCTGAGGACACGATTTTTGGCCAAGGGTTATCCCGACTATGTCCTAAGACAGGCCTATCAGCACGCCCTTAAAAAGGACCGGACTCAACTTTTGACATCTAAACCCGTATTGGATCCTGATCTGGATACTGTAATACGCATTGTGGGAACCTTTGATAGTGCAGCTCCCTTGATCCGACAGTCCTTGAAAAAACATTGGCATATCTTGAAGATGGACCCTGACCTTAGGGATTGTATTGACGAAGTACCATCAATCTCGTACCGTCGAGGGAGAAATTTGAGAGACCATTTGGTCAACAGCCACTTTGTATCTCCCAAAAAGGAGATGTGGCTATCTAGGCCCAATGGTTCCTACAAATGTGGCAATTGCTCTTTCTGTGACTACATAGAAAAGACAACCGAATTTACTGACGACAGTGGCACTAAGACATTCCACATTAATCAGTTTATTAATTGTAAGTCATCCTTTGTTGTTTACTTGGTGACATGTAGTTGTGGACTCAGATACGTGGGTAAGACCACGAGACAATTACGCCGGAGAATTGGGGAACACTTGGGAGATGTCCGTCACAAAAGGGATACATCCATTGCCCGACATGCGCATTCCATCTACAATGGTAACCCGAAATGTCTCAAATGGAGAGGCATATATCGTATTGTTCCCACTCCAAGACGTGGCAATCTAGATCAGCTACTATTACAAAAAGAATGCTATTGGACCTTTGTATTGAATACTAGGGCCCCCTGTGGCCTGAATGACCAACTAGATTTCAGTAGCTACTTTTAGGATCATTCTTAAATACATTATGTCGAAAAATATACTCTTGCATTCTTTTGACACATTGTATACACTTAAATAGCATACTGAGTTGGATGTGCTTTTCTGTGTGCACTCACTGTTCTAAATAATATATCCTATGACTTTGTTACATTAAGTAGGTTCTTGCATCTAAGATCTTACTTTTTATATCTGCATTGGTGCATATCTAAGTACCATGTATATTAACATTATACATACACAAACACATATCTTTTGCCTTTGGATAGTTTTGTTCAAAGTTGACCGCCATTTCCTGCTATTAAATGCCAGTTTGTATGTTCTAAAACAGGGTTATATCAGTCATCGATGTAATCACTGGTCTTCAGCGCGCTCCTAAACCTAATGCGGCGATGCGCGTGATCTGCGCACGCGTCGTTGTTATGGACGTGCTCTCTAACAAGTTACTAGCCGTGGCCGCATCATACTACATCACGAGAGTGCCGCTGCCGCGTGCGCATAAATCTCGAGCATGTACCGGCTCTCGGCGTCTCCTTTACTGACAGCCGATGCTGCGCTGTCTGGACAGGGTGGGAGATGGACATTACCAAGATACGTAGTAAGTCTATGCATTATGGTCTTTTGATTTGTGGACCATTAGCGTTCTCTAGAGTCACTGATTGTGACTTTCTCTTTTCTTTTTCCTTTTTCTAACAGCTTGGTGATTAACTCTTTGTATGGATTGCTGAAGTCTATTATTTGGGTGGTATGTAAGAAATCAAATGTACACCTAGACTCTGGTATCCAGTTATGAGTATTTGTGTAAGGTATCATAGGTACTCTGACATATCTGTCATTTCTGTGATTGATTGACACCTCATATTATTTTCTTCTTCTGATTCTATCTATTTATACATATTTTTCCAATTGTCCCCTGAGGAAACCAATTATGAAACTAATGGATGGTAGAAACATGTTGGGACTAGATATATGTTTGGGATGAGACTTTTGGATTGGATTTAATTCATTTATTTTGTAGGGCCCCTTATTTTTGGGTCAGGTTGCGGACAGGAATGCCCTTATCGGGGCGAGTATCCTGTATTTATTTGGTGTCAGGATAGGGTTGAATAGTTTATCATCATAACCTTTGAACTTGTGTCTGTTCTCCCTTATGTTCAGGAGGAATAAAAGTTATTGAATATTTTTAACATTTTAGACATTAAAAGTTATGTTTTAAGGCCTGTTTATCCTCTTTTTCTTGCGATTTTCAAAACATGTGATACAAACATATGTGTTAAATATGAGTAAAGTGAAACAAATCACAGTGTACATAATTATATATATCAAAAATAAAATCCATCATCCGATAGAGAGCGTGAAAATGATACAAGTGAAATCAATTACAATTCATAAAAAACATAATTAAATATAGCTTTACTCACTAGAAAGGACTAGCTTGCCTCGTATCACCCCGGGGTCTAGGTAGATGGACAACGCATGCACAATAGATTATGGAAAACTCAACCTCACTGTGCATGCGGTAAACAATGGGATTTCGCGCAGGCGCAGATAGAGACAGCCCGTGACACTCAAGCACCGGCTGTATCATCACCGCACCAACAGCAGAATAATAAAGATATATTAAATGAGGCTGTCCAGCCTAATTAAAAAGGTCAAATAATGGGAGAGATATGCTACAATTATTGAGGTCCACCACCACTAATCTCCGGAGGGAGCCAGAGGACAGTCGCCCCAAAATAATGGGGCCCCGGAGGTTAGTGTCTCCTTTGGTGATGCAGCCCTCATTGCAATTTTGGACCGTGATCCTAGTCTTGAGGGCATGCACTCGACTTTATAATTATATATTTTGCTGCTGAGGAAGTATTTTGAGTCAGCCTAACCAGGCTAACCAGGAAATAACTCACAGATCCTGTCCTACTTCCTGTAGGACAGGTTTCTGCTGAGGAAGGAGCCCGGTGGACATTTTCTTCTGTTAAAATACTTATCCCCTAAACAAAACGAGCAGACTTTTCTAATTAAAGTAATTTAGGAATTTTTTCTTTATGACATGTATTTTATCTATTTAGTTTTCTTCTTTTCCCGGAGAACCCCTTTAAGTGACAGTGGAAGTCCTGCTTATCCTGCCCACATGTAGTGATTTAATGTTTGCCCTGTACACACACTGATAAAGGAAAGCTGTCATTCACTGTATGTGGGAAAGGTAAGCAGGACTTGCACTGTCACTAAAGCAGTCCTGTCAGTATTTTCTCTGCTTTTTACCTTGAAATCCTGCTCCAATTCATATAAGCTTCTCTCTCTCCCTCTTTCTCTATCATATCCTTTTCTGAGACATGGTAGTAAAAACCAGCTGGCAGGTTAACTTTAATGTATACCATTGATGTATAAGTTTGATGTATGCCACTGTAAAACAAGGCAGTGACATGCATCAGCCACTAAACACATGGCAAAAGATTTATACCACATGATATACAAGGATTATTAAAACCCTGCTCCAACAATGGGCATCCTCAATCATGGTGTTACTGTGTAGATAAAGGGATTTATTGGGAGTAAGACTAAAATCCTCCTGAACCGGGATCTAAAATTTTGGCAAGTAAGGGAAAGCACTGTCTGCTTAATATGCCTGTACTGTCAATAAAAATATATCTCAGTGCATATAACTCTAAGGAAGGCCCAAAGAATACTTTTATGGCCTCAGATAAGTGGGATTGAAGGCTGAATTTGGCACATAGTACTATGTAAAGGTTTTAGGCAGGTATGGAAAAAATGCTGCAGAATAATCACTTTAAAACATTAACTTTAACGTATACCATTGATGTATAAGTTTGATGTTTTGAGGGGGTCACACCAAAATTTTGCTGATTTGTTTTAAGATTTTTTTTTTTTGGTTAAATTTTACTTTACATTTTTTTTCACAAAAAAATTTTTAAAACATTTTCGAATTTAAAAAATTTGTTTTTTTTGCGGGCATTTTTTTCCCCAAAAACCTGACAAAGGGGATCTGTCTACAAAATGAGCATTTCTTTCCCGCTTGGATTCTGATATTTGGTTGATGCGTTTATTATAGAAAAAGGTTTGAAATCGGCCGGTATTTAGGGTTTGATTGGATTTTTTAGATCACGCGAAAAATTTGGGTTTAAAAATCTGTGCATAATCTATTAATATCGTGACTTTTTTGGGGCCCCTTCCGGGTCATTTTGGCGGCCACCCAAATCAGTTTTACAGAATAGAGCAGGGTGAGATGTGTGTGCGACTTTCTTTTTGGGCCCCGGGGGGGGGAAATGGGGGTTTGTTCCCAATTGGGGCGGAAAAAATCCCATGGACCTAGTTTTTATTTTTTAAAAACAGCCTTCCCTTTTCTGATTCACAGTGTGGGGGGGGGGTTTCCGGTAAGCCCAAAGCCAATTTTGGGAAAGGGGTGTTTTTTCGCTTCTGGGCCTTTTTTTTTTTCTTTGGGGGCAAACCCCAAAGCCCCCCCAGCGGGATTTTTAAAATTCCTATTTGGGGTTTTCCCAGGGGACAGCTTACTTTTAACTGTGATTCTTAAAAACTCGTTGGGATCAGAGATTTGGGGGTTTCTTAGGTAGTTAGGCAGGGGAATTTTTTAAAGGAGCATTACCGCTGAAAAGGGTTCACAAGGGGTTTTTTTTTTTTTAGGGGGGGGGGGGCCCGCGGCGGCGAACACAGAAAAGCTTTTTTAAAGAATAAAAAAATTTTTTGTATTGCAGACATTGCTTTTGGAAAAAGGGCCTTTATTATTAACATTTTACTGTTTTTTTAATATTACTTGGATTTTGGGCAGCCTAAAATTTTATTAGGTTAAGATCTTTTCAAAAACTGCAAGTCTTTTTTGTTAGGTGAAAAAACCCCACTTTGATTACCCCCAAATTTTTACTTTTTCGGGATGGGTTTTGTTCTTTTCAATTTTTGCCGTTCAGCTTTGTTGTTAGAGCCCCCTTTTGCATTTAAAATATAAATCCAGAAAATTGTGGTAGTCCCCAACAGTGCCAAAAATACCTTTTATTTTTCCGTTACATTTCAGATAGTTTTTTTTTTGCACTTTTCCCAAATTTCCAAAGTTTTGTTGATAGGGGCCACCTTGCATTTAAAATTTTGAATCCAGAATTTCTGTGTCCCCAACAGGTGAATTGATAGGTGCCAAAAATACCTTTTTTTACCCGGTTATACATTTCAGATACGTGTTTTTTGCACTTTTGCCCAGCCCAAGCTTTGTTGATAGACCCACCTGTGCAGTTAAATTTAAATTCCAGCAATTGTGTAGTCCCCACACGTGAATTGATGGGGTGCCAAAAATACCTTTTTTTTTTTTCCTTTTATACATTTGAAAAGTTTTTTTTGCACTTTTGCCAGTCAATTTTGTTGATAGACCCCACCTTTAAATTAAAATTTTGAACCCAAAGCAATTGTGTAGTAAACCCAGGGGAATTGATGGGTCCCAAAAAATTACCTTTTTTATCCGTTACATTTCGTTACGTTTTTTTTTTCCCACTTTTGCCTAGCCCAGTTTTTTGTTGATGGGGCCCACCTTGCAGTTAAATTTGAATCCAGAATTTTGTAGTAAAACGGGTTGATGGGGGGTGCCAAAAATCCCCTTTTATTACCCTTTTTAACATTTCAGATAGTGTTTTTTGCACTTTTGCCAGTCCAGTTTTGGGTTGATAGAGCCCCTTGCATTTAAAAATTTGAATCAGCAATTGTGTAGTAAACCCACAGGTTGATAGGTCCCAAAAAAAATCCCTTTTTTAATTTATCCGTATACATTTCAGAAAACCATTTTTTTTTTATTTTCCCCAGTCCAGATATGTTGATGGGCCCACCCCCCTTCATTTAAAAATTTGAACCCAGAAAATTGTGTAGTCACCACAGGTGAATTGATAGGTCCCAAAAAATTTCCTTTTTATTTCCGTATACATTTCGGGTTTACGTTTTTTTTTGAAACTTTTCCCCCATTTCCAGTTTTGATGATAGAGCCCCCTTGCTTTTAAAATTTTTAAAATTTAAAAAGCAATTGTGTGGGTCAAAACAGGTTGATAGGTCCCCAAAAATCCCTTTTTATTTTCGTTATACATTTCAGATACGTGTTTTTTGAACTTTTCCCCCAGTCCGGGATTTGTTGATAGGGGCCACCTTGCGGTTTAAAATTTGAATACAGCAATTGTGTAGTCCCCAAAGGGTTGATGGGTGCCCAAAAATCCCCTTATTTTACGCCGTATACATTTTTCCAGATACGTTTTTTTTTTGCATTTTCCCCAAGTCCAGATTTGTTGATAGGGGCCCCCTTGCATTTTTAATTTAAAAACCAAAAATTGTGTAGTCAACCCTGATTTTATAGGTGAAAAAAAATACCTTTTTTTATCCCTTATACATTTCAGAAAATGTTTTTTGCATTTTTGGGCCCAATTTCCAAAATTTGTTAAATAGAGCCCCTTGCAGTTAAATTTCATTACAATAATTGTTTTGTCACCACAGGTGAATTGATAGGTCCCAAAAAATACCTTTTTTTATCCGTATACATTTAAAATTTTACGTGTTTTTTGCACTTTGCCTGGGTTCCAAAATTTTGTTGATAGACCCAACCTTTGAATTTAAAATTTTTTAAATTTACAGAAATTTTTGGGAGGGTTTTGAGAAAAAGCTGTGATTTCCCGTTTTTAATAAGGAGACTTTCCCAAAAACTTTTCTTTTAACCCTCAAATTTGATCTTTCTGAACATTTGGGGCGAAAAGCAGGTGGTAAGCGGGGCAAAGAGGGGGTTTAGGAATGGAGGTAGAGGTACGAGAGAAGGTGCTCCCCTTTCCCGTGCTGGCGTCAACACGCAAAAACCAGTGGATTTTTCGGTTGGGAGGAACCCTCAGGGGCCCGTCCCTTTGCTGGGTCAAAGGGGACTGTGAATTCAGTAACGAACGCGTTGCCAATCTGTTCTTCAGTGGGTTTAAAGCAACCTGCTTTCCCGAAGTCCCTTTCCCCACGTCTCCCGTCATGGGGAAAAAATGTCATCATCAGCATCTTTTAGCTTTTCCCTCCAACATGAAGCGAAAGGGAGGCCCCCAAAAGTAAATCGTTTTACCCCCCACTGTGGGGTAATCCATTTTTGAAAAACCCCTTTGAAGACCCCAAAAAGCGGTTGGGGGCAGAAGGCTGTTAAAAGAAACAAGGGGGCCCAAAAAGGGGTGATTTTTTTTGCTCTGGGCGCCCAGTTACTGATGCCATCAGGGGAGGAGAAGGAAAGCCGTTTTAAACGG
This sequence comes from Phyllomedusa bahiana, assembly GCA_025379985.1. Lineage (NCBI taxonomy): Eukaryota > Metazoa > Chordata > Amphibia > Anura > Hylidae > Phyllomedusa > Phyllomedusa bahiana. The sequence goes on from JAODAL010054643.1 coordinate 11,624, forward strand.
CAAAAAATCCCGGGCGGGTTTGGCAAGCCTTGCAGTCCCTTTGCTTGTAGCCCAGCCCCTGGATGCAGAATGTCGGACGACAAAGGGTAAACCTGTGTTGATGATGATGATGATGACGACATTGCGGATCCATCTTTGGTTTTCCGAAAAAAAATTTGTTTGGCAAGGCTTCATAAAGGGGAGGAGGAGGAAAGGGGGAGGAATGGGAAATTGGGTAGGGGGTCAATTACGGGCCCCCCAAAAAACCCTAAAAAAAAAAAAAAAAAAAGGGGGAAAAAAAAAAAGGGGGGGGGGCCCCCCCACAAAAAAGTCCGCTAATATGATTCCGCCACCCCGGGTTTGCGGAAACCCCGTTCCTTGTTTAAATCGCCTTTCAAAAGGTCCGGGGGCCCTCTCAAACCCCGGGGCCTTCTTTGAGCAACCCCCTGATTCACCGCTATTTTGTCATATCCCGTTTTTTCCCTTTAAACGATAAGTAGAGGAAAGTTTTTCCTTGGTTTTTTAACCACCACCAACATGTCTAGTCCACTGCAGCAAAGAGTTAAAAATGGGGGCAAAAGATTTGGGCCCAAAAAAAGGAAAGACTGACCCCGGGCCCCCAAACCACTGTCACACCCCTCTGTCTCCCCCTCCTCCCCCTTCCCCCAAAGCCACGCGTTTTTTTGGGGCCCATGCCCTCTCAGAGTCATGATCGGGGATCAGCCCCCCGCTTCGGGCCCTCCCCGCCCCCGGGAGAAACCCAAGCCCCCCAAAGAGACCCATCCTACCCCTTCCCCTTTTCCCCCAGTTTGACGACCTGCACGCCGTTCAGCGGGGCCAAGTCTAGCACCCACCCTTCTTCTTCCGGTTTTTGGGAGCAGAAGAAAAAATTTTAAACCCCAAAACATCCCAAAGCCAAAAGCCTAAAATGTCGGCTTTTTTTGCCAGGTTTTGGGCCTTTGGGAAAATTTGTTCCCTTTTTCCGTTGGGGGGACCAAGGGATTGGGTTCCCAAAACGTCTTTCCCTTCCCTCCCCCCCCAATCCCGGGATGCCGAGCAGGCATTTTTTTGCCAGAAAAAACCCCCCCCCCTCCCCCGGGAAAAGAAATTTGGTTCACTAAAATTTCAAGGGGGTTTTTGTCTGCATCTGTGGGCCCGGAAAAAAGGGGGGGGGGGGGGGGAAAAGGGGGGGGGAAAAAAAAAAATCTTTCCCCAACCCCCGGGAAAAAAACAAGGGAAAAACTAGTAACCACGGCCAAGGCCGCCCCTATACTCTGTTGACACCCTATTTTGTTTTTGGGGGGGGTTTTTGGGGGTTTGGTTTTGTTTTGGGGGTTTTTTGGGTTGACGGTGGGCTTTCGGGGCTGGGTTTTTTTTGGGGCACGCTCTTTAAAAACCCGCAGGGTTTGGTTTGCGGGGCTCTTTCCCTAAAGGCCCCTTCTGGGGGGAAATAAAGTCCCCAGAGAAAAAACCAAGGGCCGTGTTAAAAATTTAAAATCTTTTTTCTTGGAGCCCTTTCCAACACACAGGTCGGAGCTGGGGGATGGTCCCCGAAAGGGAGGACCGGGGGCTTGGCTGGGGGGGTTTGAAAAAGAAAATTTTTGGGCCAAGAAGGGGGGGTTTGTGCGGAAAAAACGGTTTTTGGGAAAATATTGGGGGCCCTTTAAGGGTTTTTGGGTGGGAGGGGGAAAGCAAATCCCTTGGGGCTTGGCCGGCACCCCAAATGTCTTTGGAAACCCTCGCGCCCAAAAAAATTTTTTCTAAAGCGCAAAACCCGGGGTTTTGGCCCCTCCCTTTTCCCCTTGAAAAAAGGGGGCTCGGGTTTCTAAAAGTTGCATTTTCCCCCCGGCCGTTCGCACCCCCTGTTTCGCCCCCGCCGGGGCTGCTTTTTGCGGGCCGCAGCCATTTTTTCCCCGGGTAAACAAAATTTTCCCCATTTTTTTGGGAGGGGTGGGCAAAAACGCTGGTTTTTCCCCCCTCCAACATGTTTCCAGCGATTGGGGGGCAGCGCAATGCCTTTAAAGAGTACAAAGGTAAAAACTGGCCTAAGCAAGGGGGTTGCGGACTGGGGGTTTTGGACCCACGAGAGGGGGAGGGCAGGGGGGGTTGAAAAAAGAACTCTGCCCCAACCCTTGACAGTTTTTTTGAAAAAGGGGCCCCCCAAAATGGTCAGTGGGCCCGAGCCCTTGCCCAGCATGAGCATTGGGGGTGATCTTATTTATGGAATTATCGGGGAAACACTCTGAAACACCCGGGTCCCCGCCGAGCGACGGAGGAGGGAAAAGGAAACAAGATGCGGGCCCAAGGGGAGCTTTCCCTCTCCGTCAAATTTCCCACAAGGCCCGACAGTTTTTTAAATTTTATGGGGTCTTCTTTGGGCCCGGGTTTAGTTGGGGTTTTCCAGGGTTAGTGAAAGGCGGCGCCTCGCTCTCAGGGTTGATCATCGGAGGCAAGTCAGGGCTGTGTTGAAGTTTGTCCCGGAGGAAGCGGAGGGGGGGAGGGGGGGAGGGTAATTAAAATTAAAAAAACACCGGAACCGGGTTACGTTTTTGTCCCTCCCCTTTGGAAAAGAGGGTTTGGCCCCGGCAAATTTTTTGAGGGCCGGGGGAAGAAAGATGAAAATTTGGAAGAGGGAGTTTGGGGGTTTTTAATGCCCCCCCCCCCCAAAAGGGGGTTTTTTGGGAAAATTTCAAGCTCCCTTCTCTCCCCAGGGAAATTCTTTGGAAAAAGGGCTCCATTTCCCCCCCCAACTTGTTTCCTTTGTTTAAGGCCATCAAAAAGAAAAAAATTTTTAAAAAAAGGGGTTTTACTGGGGGGGGCCACCCCCCTGGTTTCCCCCCGGTACCAAAACAAAAAAAACTCAAGCACTTTCCTTCCCCCCCCCAAATAGAAGAAAAAATGCGGGAAAATTTGGGGGCCCCCTTTGTGATTTGATAAATTGGGGGACATCTGTTGGTCTGCTTCACGTTCTTTCAAATGTCACGGTGGAAAAATTTCCCAGCGACGTGAAGAATAGAAGTGGCCCAATTAGGCCATAGCGGCTAGCGAAAGCGGGAGGAAAGGGGGCAGACCCAATGGGTGACCTCTGGCAATCTTTTTTTTACCACCTCCCCAAACGCGTGAAAATTGCGGGGCACACATCCAAACCCCAGGGGGCCCAGCTTAAGATTTTTGGTCCCCGGGACTATTTGATCTAAAACCCCGATGTTTTTGTTTGGTTGGGGAAACCCAAAAATAGACTTTTGGGGTATCCAAAAGGGGAGGGAATGGCCGAGTCGCTCGCCACGCCATAGAGGTGGGGGCCCTGCCCAGCAGCCAGGTCTTTTCTGAGGGGGAAACCTTCAGACAGCTGGGGGGATTTCCAATTACAGACAAACCCCATCTGGTTTTCCCCACGAAAATGTGGATTTTTTTGATTTTTCATCAAGATGAATCGGGCAGGGAAATCTTGATGATGTTGGGCCCCAAAATTCCCGGAGGTAAACCGATTAGTTTCCGGTTTCTTACATTCCTTTCAAAACAAAAAAATGGCCCTTTTAAAAAACTTTTTTTTTAAAAATGATATTTTTTAAACTCCAATTTTTATTCTCTTTTTCCAACAGTTTTTTTTGCTGGTTTTGCTGGAGGAGACTGTAAAAAACGGGAAAAGGTTTTTGAAAACCCCGTATTCCATTTACCTTTTATTTTAAAAAGTTTTGGCATTTTTCAATGTTTTTGGGGGTCATTTTTGCTGTGATTTTTACATTTTTAATTTAGGCCCTTTTGGAAAACAAAAATGTGCCTTCTAAGTGGCTTTTTTTCCCTCACAATTTTAACGTGGCTGAGAAGTCATTTTTATAATTTTTTTGGGGGAAAGTGCTTTTTTAAATGCAGCAACACTAGGGGGTTTCCCATTCCCCAAAAAAATTTTGTTTCTAACAGACCACTTTTTTCTTCCAATTGTCAAAATTGGCTCAAGGGTCATGTTTTGAAATTTTTGGGGGGATTTTTTTTGTGACATTTCAAAATATTCTACAGGTCCTTTTAAAAAAAAATGTTGTTTTTAACAGGGAAATTTTTTTCTTCAACCCAAATTTTCAAAAGTGGCTCCGGGTCATGTTTTAATTTTTTGGGGGGATTTTGCCCTGACAGCGTATACTTTCAGGTTATTATAAAAAAAAATGTTGTTTCTAAGGGCATTTTTTTCCCTTTACAAATTTTCCCAAAAATGGGGTAAGGGGGCTTTTTTTGAATTTTTGGGGGCTTTTGCCCGTGAAAAGCAAACCAGACTCAGGTTCCATTGTAAAAAAATTTTGGTTTTTAACAGGGCTTTTTTCTTCACAATTGTTTAAGTGGGCTCCCAAAGGGGGATGGTGTATCAGAAACAGGAAAAGGTGGCACTGTTAAAGGGGCACATATTGCAAAATGACTTGTTTTTGCAAGGTCTTTATCATTGTAGCAATCCTCCTATTTTTAAAAAAGGGGTTTTCTTGGGAATTTAAAAATACTAAAAAACCTTTTCAGGGACAAAATGGGTTTGGGAAAAAATTCCTCTGAAATTTTACAAACGGGGGTCAGGAAGACTTGACCAGATTTGGGTTTTTAAAAGGGCCCGGGAGTATGGAAGCACAGGGCAGAGAACAAAGAAAAGAGAAATTTCCTCCAGCACGTTAAGGGAAAATGAAAAAAAAAGAATGCCAAGAAAAAAGGGCACCCCGGGTGGAACGGAGCGTTAAAAACCCCCGTATTTCCAATTTTAAGCTTAAATTTGGCCGCACTCCCTTAAGGAGGGGCAAGCGGTAACCCCGGTCTTGACTGTGTATGAAAGGGGGCTGGGGTTCCCACTCCACTTCCCTTTCTCTGCTTCAGAAAGTTTGTTTTCGTTGCGGTTAAAAATGGGGATTTTTTCCGTTTTAAAAAGATGATGGAGTTGTCCCTAACACTGAAAAAGGTTTTGGGGGAAAAATTTAAAACCCTTGATTTGATTGGCTAAAATTTACCCCAGAAAGGGGGGGGCACGGGGGGCAAAAAGTCTTCTCAAATAAGGAAATGTTTTGGGGATGATTAGGACTTTTTATTACTTATGGGGTGTGCGGATGGGAAATTAAAAACATCTACAGTGTTTAAAAATACCTTTAAAAAAACTGCAGGGAGTGGTGTATGTTGGGATGGGTTTTAAAACTTGGGAAAAAAAAAAACAAAATGATTTAAAAATGTAAAATATAAATAAAACTTCCCTAAATTTTTTTCTGTTTAAAAAAATGGGCAGTTACCAAAAAATTTTAGTAAAAGGGCAGGGCCCCTGTACCAAAAAAAGCTTAAATCCCCTTTGTGATCTGTGGGTCAAAAGGGTTGGGGTTTTTTATTTTTTTTTTTTTGTTTTTTTTGGTTTTCAAAGGGCGGTTAGTCAATGTCCAGGGGAAACTAAAAAAAGGTGGTTCCCAAAGGGCCCCCCCTTTTTTCCGGGGCCCCAAAAAAAATTTTTTTTTTTTTTTTTTTTTTTTTAATTTCCCCCCCCTTTTTTTTTTGGGGGCATGCAGGTTTTGGGGGTATTGGGGGGTGTGGGCTCAGGCCCGGGATTGTCCCATGTCAAGTGAAAAATAAAAAGGTGGTTTTAAAGGGGCCCCTTTTCGGACTTTTTAATCTGTGGGTCAGACAGGTTTAAAAGGTCATTCTGTGGGGCCAGGGAACAGGTATAGTCCTTTTCCAGTGAAACTCAAAAGGTGGTTTTTAAAAAACTCCCTTTTTTGGGACTTTTTTAAACTGGGGTCAGACAGGTTTAATGGTTCCTTTCTGTGGTAAAGGGGAAAGATTTTGGCCCAAAGTCCAGTTCAACTTTTAAAAAAGTTGGTTTAAAAAATCCTTTTTTGGGGGGTACTTTTTAAATGTGGGGGTCATGCAGGGTTTTGGGGGTTTTTTTTGCTTTGGGGCCCAGGACGGTTTTTAGTTAATTTTCCAGTTCAAACCCAAAATGGTAGTTCAAAGACTCCTTTTTCGGCAAAATTTTAAACGGTGGGTTTAGACCCGGTTTAAAGGTTTTTACTGTGGTTTCAGAAAAAAAAGGTTTTTGGGGCAAAAGTCCAGTTCAAATAAAAATTTGGGGGGTTGAAAAAAATCCTTTTCCCAAACCTTTTTTTAAACTGTGGGTCAAAAGTTTTAAAGGTCATTTCTGCGGGGACAGGACAGATTAGTTAATGTCCAAAATTCAACTTTAAAAAAGGGGGTTCAAAGACTCCCTTTTTCCCCGGGACTTTTTAATTTGGGGGGCAGGGCGGTTTAAAGGTTTTTTATACTGCGGTCCCCGGAAAAGGTATAGTCAAGTCCAGTTTAACTAAAATGGTGGTTGAAAAAACTCCTTTTCCCCCCACTTTTTTTAACTTGTGGTCAGCAGGTTTTAAGGTATACTGCGGTACAAGGGGCAGATATAGTTAATGTCCAGTTCAAAATAAAATGGTAGTTGAAAGACTTTTTTTTCCCGGGACCCCCTTTTAAACTGGGGGCTGCAGGTTTGGGGCTCCCTGCTGCTTCCCGGACAGGGTTTTCAAGGGCCCGTTCAAGTAAAATGATGGTTCAAATCATATTTCCCCTTTTGGGACTTTTTAATTTGGGGGTCATGCAGGTTTAAGGGGGGGCATGCTGTGGTGCAAAAAAGGGATAGGTGGTTTCGGGTTTAGTTTTTTTCTGTGGTTTTTTAACCTAGTGTGTTGCCTAAGGTTTTAGCACGTATCCATTTGACTGTTGTGGATGTTATTTTCCCGCTTCTCCAAACCCCCTTTTTAGTTGTAAGAAAGAAGGTGTTGTTCCCTTTTCCCCTAGAGTTTAAGGTTCTTTGGCGATAAACTATTATGGGCCCATCGGATAATTTTATTGATAATTGACGATATCGGACTACGAACCCCATGACGTTTTCAACGTAATCGCTCATCACTAATTCTGACTTGAAATACTCAACGAAAACTAAAAGTAATATCATCCCCATTGATCTCGATAGAACATATGTGTTGTAGTCCACACAATACATATTTTCTCTGACGGTTTTTAAGAGCAAAAAAAACCACAGACATGAATGGGACTCATTTTCTGACAGTAAATCTGGTGGAATCTGGCAAAAAAAAAATTTTTCATAAAAAAAAAATTCCCCCAAAGAAAAAATTTTGAAAACCGTGTCGTCTGATGTGGTTTTCAACACTGGAATCTGATGAGTAAATGTTACTTGTCGTGTGGACATACCATAAAACTTTTGCACAGTACTCTATATGCTGCTAGATCCCCCCAGTGCATACATGGAAAATACTCACGAAACCATATGTCAATAAAGCCTTACCTGTCTGAAAACAATTGCAGGGGTAGGTTTGCAGCAAAAATGTGCACAATTTCCTCATTAATTACCTAAAAGTACTTGGTTGAAGGGTTTTATTTGACTGCCTATTTTAAAAATCAAATTGTGAATGATAGTGTTTAAATTTGCCCCCCTGACAAAAACATGAACAGTCTATAAAATTTTTAAGGGAACCTTTAAATTTTAATATTGAGAGATAGAATATCCAAAATATAATCCAGAAAATCACCTTGTATAAATTCTATAAATTTATTTGCATTTTGCAGTGAGAAATAAGTATTTGATCTTTAATACAGGTAACGAGTTGATTAGGAGCGTCTAACTGGTCTGAAGGAGCCAGAACTCTTAATGGTTGGGGATCAAATACTTATTTCTCTCAGGAAAATGCAAATAAATTTATATAATTTATACAATGTGATTTTCTAGATTTTATTTTGGATATTCTATCTCTCAATGTTAAAATAAACCTACCCTTAAAATTATAGACTGCTCATGTCATTGTCAGTGGGCAAACTTACACAATCAGCAAGGGATCAAATAATTATTTCTTTCACTTTACATGTTTTCCATGTTCGTACTGCAAGTTTTGCTGTGATATGAAAGCCAGCTGTCTGCATTGGGGAATTGGAAGCAGCACCATCTGAATGTTATGTACAGCTCTTAGTTCCAATTTTTTGGTTGAGCGAGATCTTAGGTCCCATTATAACACAACCACTGTTGGCTCCCCTTTAATCTAACTACTGCCCAAAAATTGGCCTTTAAAGAATTAAAATCTTTGGATTATATTGTCAACAAAATGGCAGATAAGGGGGCACAGGGGTTATTATGGGAAAAACAACGTACCATGATTCTATGCAGCTGATGTTGTCTGACAAATCTACCTATTTGAGATTTGAGGCCTATCCCACATCAAAGTATAATGTGATCTGCATAACCTTGTGGATGAAGGTTTGTCATTGGGCATATTCAGTTGTAAGGAGGCAGATTACATCAAAATAGACAAGCCGATTATCCCAGTTTTATATGGCCTGCCGAAGGTACATAAGAATCCACATATGCCACCAATGAGACCAATTGTATCTGGCATAGGGTCCTTTTCAGAGAAACTGTGCGATAGGTGGATTCATTATTACAGCCACTTGTAAAGAGGGTTCCGGGATACTAAAGATGTCCACATGTAGAAGTACAGTGATTACTCATTTACCCTCATGAATTACATTTTGGAAGTCATCAGGTTTCTCATTTCGCACAATTATTTTTCCTTTAACAACAAGACATTCCTTCAATTAAAGGGAGTGTCAATGAGAGTGTCAATGAGAGCTAAGTACTCCCGCTCCCTTGCAAATCTCACCATGTCATGGTGGGAAGAAATTTATGGGTTTTCTGTGGACAATCCTTTCATATCATCTCTTGACTGGTGCGGCAGATACATAGATGACCTCCTAATCATATGGAGAGGCGATGTATCTGCCGTGCCAGGGTTTGTCAGTTATCTAAATAATAATAACATTTTTAATCTGAAATTTACATATCATCTGGATACCCATTCAATGATCTTTTTAGATCCCCAATTGTATGGTACACATGATGATATAATTACTAGCAAAACACATAGAAAACCTATTGCAGGGAATACCATTTTACATTTTAAGAGCTTTCACCCAAAATCAACCCATAAATCAATTCCCACAGGTGAGCTAATAGGGGCAAAACACAATTGCACTGATCCAGATTTTTACCAAAAAAATCACAAATATATGCCAAAGGCTAGGCCAAAGGGGGTATCCAAAAGTTGTATTAAATAGGGCGGTTAACCAAGTGTCAAAAAGAAACAGAATAGATTTATTACAATATAGACCGAAAATCAAAACACAAACACAAAAGCCCACATTGGTATTAGATTACAATAGGCAATTTAATGATATAAAAAACATTGTCCTAAAATACTTACCAATTCTAGGGAAAGATATGGTATTGAATTCTGTGCTTTCTGATGGCTGTCATATAATCTCATGCAAATCTAAAACTTTGGGAAATTCATTATCTCCCAATGTTTTTTCATCTAAAAATGTCATCAAAGAACTGGCTACACTGCAAAGGATTTTACAAGTGCAACTCATACCCATACCGTACTTGTAAGTTTGCAGTCCAATGTAAGGATTTTCCTAATGCTCTGGGCAAACAAAAAATTTCTATACATCAATATATAAATTGCAATTCCCAATATGTGGTCTACATGGCTGGTTGTACCACCAGAAAACGTAAGACCCGCATATTGGAACACATCAGTGATATTAATACCAACTTTACACACAATAAATCAAATTTAACCAGGAATTCTACAGAGACACATGATTGTAATTTTAGTACTTTACAAGTGTGGGGCATTGAAAAATGTACCAGACAAATAAGAGGAGGGGATTGTGAGTGTCATTTAAAGGACAGAGAGGCCTTTTGGATCACAATGCTAGATACTATTTGTCCCAAAGGATTGAATCTAAGACGAGAAATCATGTTTCATTATTGATTTGATATGAAGCTATTTTTCTATAAAGAACTATATTAGAAATAGTATTCTATTTTTAATACCACAATTTTTTTCCTTTTTCTATTTAGCATTATTTGTTTTGTTGTTCTATTTGCACATTAGACTTACAAAATATCTGTCTTTCCTAGCATTCATTCTTAGATATACTCTTTATAGTATGTACCTTGGATACTTTGTATTGCAGCACTTTTGCCTATGGGGACTAACATCCTGTATATTATGAATGTATTTTGGGCGTCACTCAATATATATGCTAAGGAGAAATATCGGTGAGATCCCACTACATTTTTGTATAGAATATTGTTTACTTATGTCTTGCATTAGTACATTTAGTCTGTGTTGGTTCTTGGACTCCAGTCCCATGTGCATGCGCGGATTTAGCCTGGTCTTTCCAGTACTTGCGCAAGATGCATTAATGCGCATGACCGGAAGTCATTTTACTCTGGCTGTTCTGTGGCGCGCAAGATAGGAATACAACCACCTTCTGTTTGGCAATTCCCCGGTTATTGAATTGGTTATCCAACTAATTAACTTTTGTATCAACAACATAAGTGCTCTATATCCTGTATATATACAAGCTAAGATATCTGTCTAACAGTTGCTATGAATAAGAGCAGGTGATTACAGCTCGAAACGTGTAAGCGGGAACTACAGTGCATCTCTTTTCTATGCCACTTTCGAACTGGCTGATGCCGAACAATTTTTTTGTGTGAGTACCTCAATAAATTTTGTACTTTTAATAAGAAATCCTACTGCCATGCTGGATAAACTTTTTTGATATCTCATACACCTCTTAGTGCAGTTACAAAGGATGAAGAGGTAGCAAAAAAATCTTGGTCCCTTTTCCTACAGTTCACTGGCATCCCTGAATTAGAAAAAAGTGAAATGAGGAAAGCAGACATCAGAGAACGCTCTGGCTGCTTTACTGGATAGTACATAGTAGGACAGGTTATTTTGGCACCCTAAAACTCTTAATTTCTTTGAATTGTTTCCAGTTTATTATTATTATTATTATTATTATTTATTTTAAAGCCCATTGATTCCCGGGCGCGTACAGTGAGGGGGTTACATAAATTTTCATAAACAAACGAGTAAAAAGTAAGTGAAAAAATGACAATTTGGACGAAGTGGAGAGAGGACCCCACCCGCGAGGGGCTTTCAAATTTCAAGGAGGGGGAAGAGACAGGAGGTGAGGGGCGACATGTTGTGGGGGAAGTAGTGCAAGTTTGTGAAGGTTGTAGGCAAGCCCGAAGGGGAAAAGGGTTTTCAGGTTATTTTGAAGCGGTGAGAGGGGGGAGAGTCTGATGTGTTGGGGCAGTGAGTTCCCGAGTTGGGTGAGCACGGGGAAGTTTGGAGAGTTGTGTGAGGGTTTAAGGGGGGGCAGGGAGAAGCCTGTAAGGAGCGGAGAGTGGTGAGGGGAGTATTTGGAAATTAGGGCAGAGATGTTGGAGGAGAGGGTTGGTCATGGGGGAACCCTTGTTGCATGGTTAGTAGCTTTAAAATTTTAAATTCGGGGGGTAAGGGGAAGCCAGTAAAGGGGATTGGCAGAGGGGAGAGGCAGAGGAGTACGAGGAGAGAGGTGGTTTAGAGGGCAGCAGAGTTAAGGATGGATTGGAGGGGGCGAGGGTGCTAGCGGGGGAGGCCCACAGAGAAGGATGTTGCAGTAGCTAGGCGGGGGAATGAAAGGGGGTTTCCCGCATTTTTGTAGTTTTCATAGTTGAGGGAATGAGGGGAAATGCGAGAGATGTTTTTCAGGTGGAGGCGGAGGCAGGGGGCCCGGGTTTGGATGTGGGGTTTGAAAGAAGAGTGAGTTGGGTTACCCCAAAAACAGCGGACTTGGGGGGCCCGGGGAAGTGTAGAGCCGTTGACTGTAATAGAGAGATCAGGGGAAGGGGGAGAGTTTGGGTGGTGGGGAAAAATGAAGAGTTTTTCCCTTTTTTCTACATTTAGTTTTTTGGGGAAAACGTGAAAGGGGAAGGGAAAGGGGGAAATGGAGGACAGACCCGTCAGGGATCCCGGGGGAGTAGAGAAGTGACATTGGGCCGGAGGGTGTAGAGTTGGGTGTCTTTTGCATAAGGTGGGGAGTGGGGAAACCCTGTGATGCTTTTTGTGGCCCAGGCCAAGGGGTAGATGGAGAAGAGTAGTGGGCCCGGGCTGGGCCCCTTGGGGGGGGCACCGACAGAGGGGTGGGGCCCGGGGGGGGGAGGTTTGGGGCAAGAATGAGAGACCCCTGAAAGGGCCGATCAGTTTAGGGAGGAGGGATCCGGGAAAAACCAAGTCTGGATGCCCCAGGGAGGAGAGGATTTGGGAGCAAGGAAAGGGAAAGGTTTGAAAAGTGTAAAAGGAGAGGGCAGGGGCTAAGAGGAGGGCACAGAGTAGTGGCATGAGGCTTTAGCAGTTACTAGGGGATTAGTGATTTGGTTAGGGGGGTTTCGTAGAGTTTGGGGGGGGGGTTTTGAAAAAAAAACAAAAATTTTGGTAGGGGGTCAAGAAAAGAGTTGGAGGAGAGGTGGGAGGACAAACTGAAGGGTTGACGTGCTGCTCGAGGGGGTTTTGGGAAACAAAAGGGAGCAGTGAGGGTGGGGCGATAGTTGGACCAAAAGAAGAGGGGTCAAGGGTTGTTTTTTTATTCAAATAGCTTGGTATTAAGGGGGGGAAAAGGGTTTGGTCACCCCGTTTTAAAAATTTTCCCATAGCAACCCAAACAGGACTTCCCTTTTTATTTCATTTTTGCTCTGAAAAAAATTAAAGGGGGGCTTGATTGGTTGCTGTGGGCAACAAAGAAAGTCTTAAGACCTCATATATGAAATCTGTCTTGAAAATTTCCCCAGTAAACCCTTGGTTTTTAGGGTTTAAAAGGGGTTTTTTTGCTTAAAGGGAAAATTTTAATGTTTTTAGCATAGTGATGGGCTTTTAAAAAAAAACAGTTTATACTCACTTTTTTCCCTTTTAACCTTTGGAACCAGCCACCCGCTACAATTTCCCGCCGTCTTCTGTTACCCAAAAGGGACATCCCTTTTTATTAA
>JAODAL010054644.1:0-24494 GCA_025379985.1 Phyllomedusa bahiana
ATCCACTCTTTTCACCAGACAATGTTTCTGCTCCAATGTCTCCTCCCCTCCATTTCAGTCCCCACCGAATCATGGGGCCCGCCGAGATGTAGTGGCCACGTCTCCAGTCCCCTGCCCAGAACAGATTTTTTCAGCATCTGTTCCGGGAACATGAAGCAGTGGAATGACGTTATTCATCCCGTAGTTCCTGGCGACTGACAAATAACGGCCTCCTCGAATGGCCTCAAAAAAACGCAGGTGTCACCATGAGCTGCCACTGCCTGACATCAAAGTTACACAGGGTAGTACTCCTGTCCGCCTGGATCATCAAAAAATCGTTAATGGGCTTTCTCTGTTCATACTGTCGGTCAAACATTGCAGGCTGGAATTCCCAACGGGGGGAAACATCGCATACAAGTGTGTTGGGGAGGCCGTTCTTGCCGCTGCAACTCGGGGAGGGTGTTCCTGGCTTTGTAGGAATGGATGAAGTGCATGCACAGTTTCCTGGCCATTTTCAGAACTGCTGAGATCGTGGAAGACTTCAGGAACCTTTCCAAAACCAATTGAACACGTGCCCATGTAGGGCGCATGGACCATCCCTCCTTGGTGCAGCGCAGACACCATGTTCCTCCCATTGTCCATCACCATGGTTCCGATTTGCAGTTGAGCGGAGAAAGCCACACATCGATTTCTTGCTCCCATGACGCGGAGCGGGTTTTCCTCCCCTGTGTGACTTCGTTTCGCCAACGAGGCAAGCCAGGTGTAGAACGCGTGACACCACTGTGCCAAACACATTGGTTGATGAAGCAGTACTTGTGGAGGCTAAGATGGTGGTGGGGTGGAGGAGGAGGAGGCGGACATTGGCCAGGTGCGGGCCCAGTTTGACAACGTGGAGGAGAAAGCGGCGTCTCCTGCCCAAGTTGTTGGTGTGCCTGGGCAGGAAGCACATTCACCCAGTGGGCCGAAAAAGGACATTTACTGGCCCTGACCGTAGTTACAGCTCCAACGTCCGCGCTCCGTGCACCTTGGAACAAATCGATAAGCTCAAGGACTGGCCCCACCTTTCTGTTCTACATATTTATGAAGTGCTGGTACTGCCTTTTTGGGAAAAATAAATTACGGCTTGGAACTCTCCATCTCGCCAGCACAAGCTATTAGTTCTCTGAACGGTGCAGAGTCCACCATTTGGAAGGGAGGGACTGCAGCACCAAAAACTTGGGCAGGAGCAGGTAGCTTCTGCACCTTAGATGGGTTTGGAGCATTTCTGTTGTCCCCTTTGCAATCGCCTCTCTAACGACGGGGGCGCCATGAGTAGCGAGGAGCAGAAGCATCTGGACCGGGAGATGATATCAAAGAGAAACAGCTCCCTTCTGCAAAAGGGGTGGAGCCTTGACTGGCTGCAATGGGAGCTGGCCAGGGGTCAGCCCTTTCTCTGCTGTTGCGCGGCGGGAGGATGGACCACCACATCTGAGCCACGTTCTCTCCCAGGCCACCGATGGTGACGCTCCATGTGTTGACGCAGGGCCGTGGTCCCAACGTTAGCTCCCTGGCCACGCTTCACTTTTTGCCTACAGATTCTACAATATACCCATATTCAGCTCCTCGGTTTTCTTAGCAAAGAACTGCCACACGCCCGAGTATCGGATTTTACCGCCAACGCTCCGCACTGAGTGACTACTTGCCGCCGCTGCCTCACTGAGCCCCTGTGCCGCTACTTTCTTGGCCTGCGAAGCGGGGATTGTACCCCGTGGCCGCTTGGCTCCCGCCTCACACTGCTGCTATCCTGCTGACTCACCGGCCACACTACGACCCACTTGCTGGCTGCGCCGCTGCCCGACGCGCAAGCTGACCCCTTCTTCCTGACGATGATGAAGCCCTTGCCTCACCCGGCTCCCCAAATGCGGTCGGCTACATCATCATCTATTTGTGTTTCATCGTCACTGCTGTTTCATAAACCCGGTCTTGGTATGCAGAGGTGACCCTCACAACAGACCCCCCCCATGACCTCAACATCTATACTTTGCCGCCTACGAAAGAAGCAGAGGATATTGGCCCCATTTCTTCGCGCCAAGTATGCTAAGCCCTCCTCAAATTTGTTCACCCTCGCTATATAGTGGCGTGAGCCAGCCACATAGTAGATTCGGTGGGGGAAACCCGATGGACAGGGGGGTTGAGGAGGTGGGGGCCGCGCCCCCGTCCCGGCCATCCCAAACAAAGGGGTTTGTTTTGAGTTCCCACCGACTTTTGGGCTGGGGTTGTCAGATTTATCTGGGGGAAGTGGATGACCTATAAACCAAATAAAAATCGTTGGGTTCTAAAAAATTTTTAAAAACCCTTTTTTTTCTTTTAATCAATGCAAAATAATTCCATTATAGCACAATAGACATATCTTTAAAATAATAAATAGGTAACCCCTTTTCGGGTAAAGTGCAAAGTCCAAACCCTTTAGTCCATCAGACTTATTCACAGGCTGGGGCCTGTCTTTTCCCTAGTGTGTAGCCTCCTCACCTCCGGGCCCGCACACCTGCTAGTTTTCGGGGTCCGCCCCCTTTGCAAGCATTTTGGGAGTTGAAAAGGTTTACTATATGGGAAACAGACCATTAAAAAAAAACATTTAAAAAAAATGGTGTTTTTGGGTAAGTAATTTTTTTTTTTTTTTTTAAATTCTCTTTAAATTTGATTTATTAATTTTATTGAATTCTTAAATTTATCTTTTTATTTTTAATTTTATTTATTTTGTATTTTTTTCTTTTCTACCCACAAACCCGCCCTACGGGTAGGGGAGGAGGTGAGGGACGGGTTTGTAGGGTAAAAAGAAAAAAAAAACAAAATAAATAAAAAAAGAACTAAAAAAAAATTAAGAATTAAAAAAATTAATAAATCAAATATATAAAAATTAAAAAAAAAAAAAAAAAAAATTTTTACCCACAAACACCGATTTTTTTAAATGTTTTTTTTAATGGGCTGTTTACCAATAAGTAGAACCGTTTCAACATCCCAGAATGCTTGACAAAGGGGGCGGACCCCGAAACGTAGCAGGTGTAGACGGCACGGAGGTGATGGAGGCTACACACTCAGAGGAACGACAGGTCCCAGCCTGTAAATAAGTCTGCATGGACTGAAGGTTGGACTTTGCACTTTACCCTGTAACGGTTTACCTATTTATATATTTTTAAAGATATGTCTATTGTGCTATAATGGAATATATTTTGCATTGATTAAAAAGAAAGAAAAGGATTATAATATTGTGGCTATTGAATATATAGAAGACTGAGTATATTGGGATTGGGGAATCCTATAAATCTAGCCACGAAGAGGTAACCGGGGATATATCACTACTAATAGAGTGAGACGAATGTTATGAGGGTTGCTAAACAACACACGGCCGCTAGATGACAGCGGCTGTTGTGGCCTCACCGAGTGACCCCCGCTGCGACGTCCCCTTGCTGTGCTGCACCTGGCCTGGAATGTTTTGTGCCTCTGCCACTCGCAGGTGAAGAGCCTGCCACCTCTCTGTCCCGACATACTGTTTGTTCTAAAATGTACAGACAAATGTTTGATGAAGATATCTGTATATATAAATACACACCCTGTAAATTTTACTCCAAATGAAACCCACTAAGAAGCTTGGTAACCCCTTTGGGTATAAATTGCGCTCCACAAATGGCAGGAAAAATTGACTTGTTATGTGCCGTTAAAAACTCTGTGTATTTTTACTGAAATATAAAAGCACAAACAGGCTTAATTAACCTTCGGGATATGAATTATGCTACAGAATTTCTTCTGTGCGATAAAAAACAAAGTTTCTTTTTCTGAGTAAAAACTGAGAACAACGCTTAATTAACCCCTGGATGTAAATTGTGCCAAACAATTGAGCAACCACAAAATAAACCAGCTTGTAGTGTGTTACAATGGCGTGTTTTTTACGCTACACAACAAGAGAAAAAATTGTAATTAACCTTCGCTTGTGAATTATGCTACAGGAAAAATTTATTTTTTGGCGGTGAAAGACGGTTTATTTTAGTCACCACAGCAGAAAAACAACGCTTAATTAACCTCATGGATGCAAATTGCACAAAAGAATTGAGCAGCCAAAAATGAAGTGGTATTTGTATTGTAAAAACGCTGTTTCTTTAAATGAATACAACAGGAACAGGCTTAGATCCCCCTTGGATATTCAATGTGCTGTGAGCAGATAACATTAAAATGCATATGCAGCTGCACTGGACACACACTGGACTTCAGATTCAATACAATACCCATAAAATCAGAAATAGAACACTAAGAGAAGCAGTCTCTGAGACAAGCTGTGACACCCCCCAAAAATCGCTGTATAAAAATCAGTTCTTCAGTAAGAGCTATTACAAGAGCCGCGGCAGCACCTTCCCTGATCAGTACAGTGAGAGGAGTGTGAGCTCCCGGCGTCGCGCCCCGGACTTATATAGTGCGGTGACGCACAGAATCCCGCCGGGCCCCTGATTGGCTTCCATCTCTTCACATGTCATGCAGGCTTATGCCCTTCTTTCCTCCAGAGTTCTTTGCCCCCTGTAACGCCATGTGCTCGCAGCCATTTTATCAATCAAAAGCACACTTCGTTCACCCGAAGTACCCCAAACTTCGACTTCGTTCAGAACCGAAGTTTTCCTGAAATTCTAAGCAAATTACACTTCGTTAGAATCACTTCGCCCATCTCTAATTATAACCTATGGAGAAGTATGGACCAATCAAAATCAAAGGCGGGGAAAAGTTCAAAATACAGTTTAAAAAGGCAGAAAAGAGCTGATTGGTTGAGATAGCGGGGGCTTGGCAATCCTGGCCAATCAGAGCGCGAGCTACTTTGTCCCATAATGATAAGACTCACGAACTTGTACCGATCTCTATATAAAATGAACAATAATATGGGGGTAACGAAAAAAAAGTATTAATTCAATAAATTCATTTTTATTTCTTTATTTTCGTTACACCCATACTATTGATCCTTGGCTAACGAAATTAAAGAAATAAATTAATTTATTGAATTAATATATTTTTTTTCGTTACCCCCATTTATTTATATTCTTATAATAACACAACGGGACAATTGGGAGTATTTAATCATTTTATTTCTGCCATGTACAGTTTTATTATAGATTGCATTAGAAAACCCATAAGAGCGTCGCCGCTCTCCCATTGGCCCAAATAACCGCGCCTCTTTTAACTTAGCCAATCACAAACAGAGCTCGCTCTGCATTTCTTTTCCCCATAGAACTCTATGAGAAGTTAGCTCAGCCGCTGATTGGCTAATCTGGACGAGACCCTCTTCCCCCAACCCAAAACAGTACTAAATATTTCCCAAACAGAAAAAACTTTTGGGGGCCCCCTTCTATGCCCCTTTCTTTTCCCCCTTTTCCCAAAATTTTAATGCCTACATATGTTTGGGGGTTTCATACTGCCCCCCCCGGGGCTAAACCCAATACTTTTTCCTGCCTTTTTACTGTATTTGAACTGTCCCCCCTTTAAATTTGTTTGGGTCCATACTTCCCATATTTAAATGGTTCACGCGCCCCTTTCTTTTGGTTTGGTTTCTGCCGCCCAATAAAGAGCTTACAGAATTTGAATTACGTATTTCCCGTAATTCTCTAATCGCTTTCCCCGATGTAGCCCCGGCCCGGGCGACAAACTGTTGTTAGGATTGATTGTTTATTTTTATAGACTTTAGCCTTTTTCAGATAATATTTTACACTTAAAAAAAACATTTTTTCAATCAACTCCATGCTGCAGGAGTGAGAGGAGTTTTTCATTGCCCCCATTGGCCAAGACTACAATGGGGAAAAATAGCTCGCGCTTGATTGGGCTAGATAGCCAACCCCCTGCAGCCCCCCCAAATACTTTTTAAAACTGCCTTTTTTTTGTATTTTTAAAAAATGTCCCCGCCTTTAAAATTGATTGATCAATATTTCCATGGTTAAAAGATGGGTCCCTGTCACTCCTTTTCTGTTTGGGCCAGGTTGCAAACCCCCCCGCTACCAAACCCAATAGCTCTTTTGCATTTTTACTGTATTTTGAATGTCCCCCTTTGAATTTGTTTGGGGAATATTTCCCCAAGGTTTAATGGGCCCCCTGTCGCTCCTATTCTGATTAGCCAGGATTGCCAAGCAAATCTCGTTCATACATGTCGCCCTGTGTCTCTATTCTGTATCTTTTCGATATCTCTGTTTGCTGCCAGTGAACAGAAACCTTCCCACTTGCATCTACAGGCCTATAACCTGTACAGTTTTAATAATTCTCATTGCTATGGTCAGAAGAGTCAACTCAATATCATTAGAGGGAAGGAGATACAAGGGCAATGGCGCTCTGTTAGAATGATAGGGGCCTATATAACCCAGGAAAGCAATACTATGCACACTGATAAGGCTCTGGGTGCAGCACCCCAACACTCCCTAGTCCTTTGGAGAAGACTGTACTCAATAACTTCCGACAGATTGTACTATAACCTTTTTCTTGGGAGTACTGTTTTTCATCACTTCCCACAGCATGGACCTTTTTTTCCTATATTAAACCCCGGGCTGGACGGGGACTAAAAGCAGCCCGGACCACAGGCCCACACCCACATAGGGGGCGGGCGGGGCACCAAGGAAGAGCGTGGTTGAGGGCATCAACAACGGGGGAGTGGCAGACAAAGGTACGTAGGGGGTGGCAGCAGGCATCAAGGGAGGTACGTAGGCGGGCGGGCCCCAAAGGGGGGCGTGGGCGGGCGGGCCCAAAGGAGGGACGTGGGTGGGGGGGGCGGGCACAAAGGCACAATCAGGGACAGTGTACGCTGCCACTATACCAACGTGATAAACCCACAAACCCCGCCATAAGAACCACATAGTGGCGCAGAGCTCAGGTCACTCCACATTACAGTAAAACACATGATCCCGTATAAAGAAAAATAACCCCTGCAACAGGGACTCACCGGGGGGGCTCCATTATGAGTGTTCTTTTCCCTTCCTTCGCTCGTTCCACACCGCCATGTGACTTGTCCCCCCCACCACTCATCCCGCAGAAATTACACAAAAATTTTTTAGAATCCTCAATTTTTCCAGATCTTTTAACCTATTCCACCTCTGAAAAAAATTCCCAGGGGGGGGGAGAGCAGGTACAAAACCAAACTTTAAAGGCCTGGTATCCTAAGGGTTTTTGGGGGGTGGGGAGAGAACGACCCCTGGAGATAATGCAACAATATGGCTTTTCCCCTCAAATTTTATTACCAGGGAGGTAGGCAAGACCTATAGGTACAAATAGCAAAAGGGCCCCAGGGTGTAGGTAGGTGGTTTCCCCCCAGTTAGGGGAAGCTTAGGTAGTTAGGGTCCCCTTTAAAAAGTCTGCAAGCAGTTAGGGGGCCCCCTTTAGCTAGTGTGAGGAAAAACCCCCCCCTTTAGCTAGTTGCAGGAAATAAACCCCCCTTTTCTGTGTCAGGGAATAGGGGCCCCCTTTAGTTTTTTAGGTAAGTAAGGGCCTCCTGAGGTAGTCAGGGCCCCCTGTAGGTACCAGGGCCAATCTTAAGTCAAGGCCCCTTGAGTACCCGGCCCCCTTTAATAGCCAGGGGCCCCCCTGAGTAGCCAGGGCCCCCCGCGTAGTCAGGGGCCCCCCCTTTTTGTATCAGGGCCCCCTCGATCCAGGGCCCCCTTTTTTAGCCAGGGCCCCCTGAGTACCCGGGCCCGCTTTTGATAGCTAGGGCCCCCCCTTGTAGGGCCCGGGCCCCCTTTAGTATTAGGGCCCCCTCTTGTACCAGGGCCCCCCCTTTGTACCAGGGCCCCCTCAACCAGGCCCCCCTTGAAGTCAGGGCCCCCTTTAGTAGTTCGGGGCCCCCCCTTTTAGTCGGCCCCCTCTTGTAGCAGGCCCCCCCTCTTTTAGTCAGGGCCCCCCTTTAGAAGTCAGGTCCCCTCTTTAGCCGGGCCCCCTTTTGTATCAGGCCCCTTCTTTTACCCAGGGCCCCCTTTAGTAGTCAGGGCCCCCTTGATACCCCGGGCCCCCTTTAGTAGCCGGGCCCCCTCTAGTACCAGGGGCCCCTTTTGAGTAGCCAGGGCCCCCCTTTTTTATAGGGGCCCCCTCTTGTACCAGGTCCCCCTTTAGTAGTCAGGCCCCCCCCTTGTAGCCAGGGCCCCCCTTGTAGCCCGGGGGCCCCTTTTGAATCAGGGCCCACTTTAGTTTTCAGGACCCCTTTAGTGTTCATGGGGCCCCCCCTTGTAGTCAGGCCCCCCTTTAGAACATACTGCAACTTTTGAAATAAAAAAAGCAGGGGAAATTTTAAGCGCCAAAAAAACGAATCCACACCCATTTCAATGTAACCACCCCCCTTCAAAAAAAAAACACCCACCCACCTAAGTGTAAAAGGCTTTGGAAGAAAGCTAAATTAGGGTTTGGGGTCACCCCCGCTTTTTTGGACGTTGGATAGCCTATCGCATCCAGAAACTGGGGGAATCCCCCAAACAGTGCCCCCCAAAATAGGATCCGGGGGGGCCTATTTGAACCCTCAACCGGTGTATCCCCTGTTCCCGGTTAATGCCCCCTTTCTAGCCAGGTAGCTGTCCCCAAAGCCAATAGGCCTCCATTTGCCAGGTATGCCCCCAATAGCCCGGGAGGCCCCCAATCCCGGTAGTGCCTCCAATGCCAGGTAGGCCCCAAAAGCAAGGTAGTGTCCCCCAAAAGCCAGGTAGTGCCCCCCTAGCCCTTTTTTTTTTTGCCTTACACCCGAGTTCCCCCAAAGCTAGGCGGATCCCCCCTTTTTCCAGGTGATGTCCCCAGAGCCCGGGAGATCCCCCCTTTAAACCCGGGAGTTGCCCCCATCCCGGAAAAAAGGGGCCCCCCCTGAGCCCGGCGTGACCCCCGAGCCAGGCAGATGCCCCCTTTATAGGGAGTGCCCCCATGAGGCAGTGCCCCCCTTTTTCCAGGCAGATGCCCCCTGAGCCGGTGATGACCCCCTTTAGCCCGAAAATGCCCCCCATGACCAGGGAAGCCCCCCTGCACCCGGGAATGCCCCCATAGCCCGGGAGATGTCCCCATGCCCGGCAGAGCCCCTTTTTCCAGGGAGATGCCCCCAGCCCGGGAGATGCCGCCTTATCCCGGAGATTCCCCCATGTCCAGGCAGTACACCCATGCCAGGCAGATGCCCCCTTTATCCAGGTAGATGGCCCCATGGAGCCAGGCAGATGCCCCCATGCCAGGCAGATGCCCTTTCTCCAGCAGATGCTCCCTTTATCCAGGAGATCCCCATGAGCCAGGCAGATGCCCCTATGCCAGGCAGATGCCCCCATGAGCCAGCAGAGGGGCCCCCATGCCATGCATATGCACCCATGACCAGGCAGATGCCCCCATGCCCAGCAGATGCCCCCTATTATCCAGGTAGGATTATGCCCCATGGCCAGGCAGATGCCCCCCATGAGCCAAACCAGATGCCCCCATCGAGCCAGACATATGGCCCCACATGATTTCAGTGCAGATGCCCCCATGCCCAGGCAGATGCCCCCATGACCAGACAGATGGCCCCCATGATCCAACAGATGCCCCCACGATCCAACAGATGGCCCCCATGAGCCCAGGCAGTGCCTCCTATTATAAGTCTAGTAAACAATAAAATAATAAAACCATAGTTCACACGTCCTCCCCTCACAACACTCAGTCACATGCACACACACCTCCCTCCCTCACATGGGACAATCAGTCCACCCCCCCTCGCCGACACACACAGCCTTCCCTGCACTCACCTGTCCTGGTGGTATCCTTGTTCTGTCAAACGCCGTGTGGAAAGGGGGACGGGCCTTCACGGGTCCCGTTATTAATTTATTTAGTTAATTATATTTATCTAAGCCCCGCCCCCCTTCCCCCACGGATGCTGCCTCGCAGCTTCCGGATGAACATTGCCGTGGCGCGGTGCAGGACAGAGGCTTTAGGGCAGCGTCACAGAACGCTGCCCGAGTGCCTCTGTGGCACAGATAACCTCCTGCCTCTCTAAAAGAGGCTGATTGTTATGCCCACCCTAGCAGTGGGGGGGGGGGCGGGACACACTGGCCCCCATTGGCGGGCGTAGACACTGCCAAAAACGGGAAGTGGTCTGGCAACTATGCATTTATAAGTCAGGGCCCCCCGTTTAGAAGCCCGGGCCCCCTTAGAAGCCAGGCCCGCTCTCTGTAGGCCGAGTGCGCCCCTTTATTAGCCAGGGCCCCTTTAGTAGCCAGGGCCCCCTCTTTGTAGCCAGGGCCCCCCTGAGTAGTCCAGGGCCCACTTTAGAAGTCAGGGCCGAGCCTTTAGAATCTATGGCCCCATTAGAATGTCCAGTGCCCCCATGTAGTAGTCTACATACATGGGCCCCCTCTTGAGTCATGATGGCCCCCTCTTGTAAGTCCATGGGCCCCCTCTTGTATTCCAAGGGCCCCACTTTAGAAGTCAAGGGCCCCCTCTCTTGTAGTCAGGGCCCTCCTTAGAAGTCGAGGGCCCCCCTCTTGTAGTCAGGGCCCGCCCTTTAGAAGTCAGGGCCCTTTAGTAGTTTCAGGTCCCCCTTTAGTAGTTCAGGGCCCCCTCTTGTAGCCAGGGCCGCCCTCCAAAATAGCCAGGGCGCCCCTCTGGAGTAGCCAGGGCCACCCTTTAGAAGTCATGGGCCCCCGTTATAGGTCAGGGCCGCCCATTAGTCTTCGGGCAGAGGCCCCCTCATTTTAGCCAGGAGGCCCCATTTAGTAAGTCTGGCCCCCCTTTAGTAGTAAGGGCCCCCTCTTGTAGCCAGGGTCCCCCTCGTGTAGCCAGGGCCCCCTCGAGTAGCCAGGCCCCTTTAGAAGTGCAGGGCCCACTTAGTAGTTCATGGCCCCCCCCTTTAGAATCAGGGCCCCCTCTTGTAGTCAGGGCCCCCCTTTAAGAAGTCAGGCTCCCTCTTGTAGTCAGAGGCCCCCTTTTAGAAGTCAGGGCTCCCTCTTGTATCAGGGCCCCCTTTAGAAGCTCAGGGCCACCCTCTTGTAGACAGGGGCCCCCCCTTAGAAGCAGGCCCCCCGCTTGTAGCCATGGCCCCCTTTATGGTAGTTAAAAAAATAAACAGAACTACCACTTACCGTGGGCTCCGCTCCCGCTCCGGCCGCTCCGAGCTCTTCCCCGCCTCCTGTAGTTCCTGCATAGCAGAACGGTGAATGACGTCACCGCGCCGCCTACGCACTAGTAGGGGCCGCGCCCGGCAGCTGAAAGGCCCACTGAAGACCTTCAGCCTGCCAGGGAGATCAGTCGGAGCCAGCGCTTAGTGCGTTTTTTGTAGCGCTTGTCATTGGGGGGCGCTTACACTGCGCAGACTCCGGAGAGTCGGACATTAGTGTCCTCAACTCCCGGGCCGTCTCTGAGCGCTCGGCCGCAGGGTCCCGGTCGCTCAGAGACCGGATGTGGCGGCTGGGCCCACGGGGAGCGACGGCACCGCCGGTTCCGGGGCCCCAGGAGCATGGTTGGGGGGGGGGGGTCTAGGTCTAGAAATGCACATTTGTTTCCGCATAGCAACCAACAGAGCACCCCTCCATTTTTCTCCAGAGCAACATATGAAATGAGACGGGCACTCTGATTGTTGCTATTGGTCTCTGATTGTTTGCATTGGTAAACATAAGTGAGTTTTAGACCTAGACAGTTTGTCATGACATTGCCTTTTGAGGCAAATTTACTCGAGAATTTGCACCAAAATTCTGGTGCCATTTGAAAAAAAAAAAAAAAAAGATTGTTGTAAACATACTCTATACCAATTTAATATATGTGTTCGATATACTTCTTAGGTATGTTTCACCTTCTCGAGGAGGAGGTGGTGGTATTTATAATAAGGGCAAGTGCTTGAATGCAACATTGTGTATAAAAAAGTGCCAAAATGTTTGAGCAAGTATTGGCGTAATTATTTACTTGTTGTGCAGAACCAGGCAGAGCCCTGTTCTCCCCCCGCCCCCCTCCCCCCCGCTTTACCTCTAGCAAACTACCTGACGTTCATTGATCACATGGTCTCAATGAATGTTTTGTCGTCATTCAGTGGGTGCGCTTTGAAGCCAGGCTCAGCTCAGGAACACTCCCCTGTAGTGGGAGGGACCTTAGTACAGAACAGTCTGGCTGCATTCACTTTTTCCAGCCTGTAGTTTGCAAGTGAATAGAAGTAATTACATTGATGTACTTACAGGGGAGGGGGAACTGTTTGTTTATCTCTGAATCCTGCTGGCAGAACTTGGGAGCAGAGGACAGCAGAGGGTTGCTGTCATGAAAATGATGACTGCAGCTCTGTACAGTTTACACAGTGACTCATGAGTCCTAACTATTACCAAGACAGCAAGTACAGAACTGGGGGGATTACACACCAATGTCAGAACATAGACCCAAGCTGTGATTACTGTGGAGGGAAGTCCCAGACTGCATTGCAATCTGGGACTTGTAGGAAAGAGATGCTGGAGAACTAATGACACTCTCACAAGCAGGAAGTTTCACTGAAGAAAGTGTATCTTATGATAGATGAATAAGGAGGCAAAAGAAAAGAAAAGAAACCCATGAAGACAGTGGAATAGCTTGACTTTTCAATATAAATGGTCTTAATGGTGTTCTATGAAATCTTTAAACTCCTGGATAACCCCTTTAAGTTTATGATAAGTTTAATAGAAGTGCACTAAAATTACATAGCCGCTACATTCTCTAAAATTGTCTATCCCACTTTTTTTTGGCTAACTTGTCTACAAGGCCACCTCCATGTGACCCGATGTACTGGATTTATTTATAGAATGTGCCGAGAAATCTGCAGTAATACAGAAATGAGGGAAGTGGAGTCAATAGATCTAGATACGTTAGTTGTAGGGACACAATGATCATGAGTAGCATGCTGGAGAAGAGCCAGGATGTAATGCAGCAGGAGACAATCTATCCTATATGTCACTGTGTGGCCATTTAATTATACAGGTAGCGACTAATAATGCGGACTAAACAACATGTACATTAGGTAATTTCATTCCTGGCTCCTTCTATAGTGATTACTTCTTGGCCTTTAGTTTATGGTGCCACCTACAGGTGAGATTATTTCTATTTTATATTCACTTCCATAGAAAGACAAAAGTATTGTTTCAATTATTTTAGATATTTAAAGGGAACCTGTTGTAGCGAATATTGTCACGAACCACGCTGTGGTCCATGTCACGGCCCACGACTGAGGTCCGAGATCCGGTCCACAGGCACGGCCGTGCTCTGATTCCCCCTCACTCACATGTCCCCACTCCTGCTATGTCCTCTGCTTCGGGTCGCGCAAGCTTACCTGTTCCTTTTAGCTCTTTAAGATTTAAAGGGCCAGTGCGCCCTTAACTTCAATCATGTTCGACCTTGCCCTTTGTAAGGTTGCTTCCCCCTGTCTGTCCTGCCACTTTGTTGGTGTTTGTGAGGAGTCTAGTTTGTTAGAGAGAGTTGCATTTATTTTAGTTCCATGTACCAGACCCTTCTTGCCTGTTTCCTGACCAGGTTGCCTGCCCTGGCCTTACTGCCTGTTCCTGACCACGCATCTGCCTGCTGATTCTGTACCACGCTGCACCCCGTCCGCCTCCACAAGCAAGTCACATCAAGGGAAGTCTCCCGCTGCAGCGAGTCCAACCGGTCTTGCGGCTTGCTCTGGTGAATACTGGGACCTAGTTAGACTCTGCTCCCTGATGTGGCTTCCACCACCGCTTGCAGAAGTCCTGTGAATCCACCTCCTGTCCTGACAAACAAGCTATCAGATCTGTTGGCAGTATATTATAGATCACTAAGAGTGGAACAGATTGATATTGATTTAGTTTTGTAGGTAAGGGGCTGAGAAGCCCACAGCACCCTCTGTTGGTTGTAACAAATCCTCAATTTGCTTTTGACCCACCGAGTCTTGAGAAAGCAAAAAGGATTTTTTAGCCAAGCCAGTATCTCTCATCTACAGACAACACTGTTTCGGATTTTTGTCCCTCTTCAGTGCAGAGTAGAGAGATACTGGCTGGCTGTTGTGGGAGGCATCGGGTAGCTCAGGAAGGGAAGATCTCTCCTTAAGGAGAGCACCGAAGGAGCGGCTTGTAGAGTTTTTGTTTTGCCTTTTCGCCCTCTACTTAGCATCTGCACATCACAAGGCATTATCAGAAAGGGGCTGAGAAGCCCACAGCGCCTTCTGTTGGTTGTAACAAATCCTCAATTTGCTTTTGACCCACCGAGTCTTGAGAAAGCAAAAAGGATTTTTTAGCCAAGCCAGTATCTCTCATCTACAGACAACGCTACTTCGGGATTTTTGTCTCTCTTCAGTGCAGAGTAGAAAAGATGCCTTGTGATATGCAGATGCTAAGTAGAGGGCGAAAAGGCAAAACAAAAACTCTACAAGCCGTTCGTTCGGTGCTCTCCTTAAGGAGAGATCTTCCCTTCCTGAGCTACCCGATGCCTCCCACACAGCCAGCCAGTATCTTCTCTACTCTGCACTGAAGAGGGACAAAAATCCCAAAACAGCGTTGTCTGTAGATGAGAGATACTGGCTTGGCTAAAAAATCCTTTTTGCTTTCTCAAGACTCGGTGGGTCAAAAGCAAATTGAAGATTTGTTACAACCAACAGAGGGCGCTGTGGGCTTCTCAGCCCCTTTCCCATAATGCCTTGTGATATGCAGATGCTAGGTAGAGGGCGAAAAGGCAAAACAAAAACTCTACAAGCCGTTCGTTCAGTGCTCTCCTTAAGGAGAGATCTTCCCTTCCTGAGCTACCCGATGCCTCCCACACAGCCAGCCAGTATCTTCTCTACTCTGCACTGAAGAGGGACAAATATCCCGAAACAGCGTTGTCTGTAGATGAGAGATACTGGCTTGGCTAAAAAAATCATTTTTGCTTTCTCAAGAATCGGTGGGACAAAAGCAAATTGAGGATTTTTTACAACCAACAGAGAGCGCTGTGGGATACTCAGCCCCTTTCCCATAATGCCTTGTGATATGCAGATGCTAAGTAGAGGGCGAAAAGGCAAAACAAAAACTCTACAAGCTGTTCGTTCGGTGCTCTCCTTAAGGAGAGATCTTCCCTTCCTGAGCAACCCGATTGCCTCCCACACAGCCAGCCAGTATCTTCTCTACTCTGCACTGAAGAGGGACAAAAATCCCGAAACAGCGTTGTCTGTAGATGAGAGAGACTGGCTTGGCTAAAAAATCCTTTTTGCTTTCTCAAGACTCGGTGGGTCAAAAGCAAATTGAGGATTTGTTACAACCAACAGAGGGCGCTGTGGGCTTCTCAGCCCCTTTCCCATAATGCCTTGTGATATGCAGATGCTAAGTAGAAGGCAAAAGGCAAAACAAAAACTCTACAAGCCGTTCGTTCGGTGCTCTCCTTAAAGAGAGATCTTCCCTTCCTTAGTTTTGTAGGGAAAGATTCAGTAGAACTTGTAATGTTTTCTTTAAATCCCTGCTTATTCTTGGTTAAGGAGTCCAGTAGGTGGTCTTAACAGTGTTTCAGCCTTCCTTGCATAGAGACATAGCTGTCAATCACTAATAGCACCGCCCACTCGGCTCCTTAACCCAGAATAAGCGTAGATTTAAAGAAAACAATAAAAGTTCTTCTGAATCTTTCCCTGCAAGGTTATGTACTAATCTGCTAAGCTCTGCCTACTCTATAACATGCCGCTGGGAAATCAGATAGCGTGTTCAATGGGACAGGTTCCCTTTAAACACTAGATTCATGCAATGCAAAAATATAAAAAAATGATATTAATATAGGACTTCTGAGTATCATTTTTTTAACCTACCCTGTTTGGACGTCTCATGTATCATATGTCTCATGTGTACTGTAAATCTGCATTCAGTTTTTCTGGACATGTGAGGAGTGTGCATTTCATTATACATAATCAGGTAAATCAGCTCGGTGTAGGGGGATCAATTAACACAGATGTGCTAACAATTGGAAAATGAGGGAAAAAAGAAAAGATATGGGCTCCATGGTCACCAGGTAACTGAACACATAGACTAAGGAAATTATATTCATCAAATACATCATGCTCTTTATTCATGTTTTGCATAAATCACTCATGAGATTATGATCAGGGAACTTAGCCACTTCTCCTGTATCAACCAAGAGGATTTTTGGCCTTAGGAAACCACCAGTGGTTTAAATTATGAATCTTTCATGTTCGTTTTTGGTACGCCAGGGTGGGTGAATGTATTCTTAGGAACTTTGCTGTCATAACTTTTAGGCAATGTTCACACGGCTTAAAGCTGACATAATTGCAGGACGGATTTCAGCCCGCAATTACGCCGGCAGCCATGCAGCGGGGGCGGGGCGGGGGGCCGGCACTTCACTGGCCCCATAGACATTCATTATTCACGGTGCGTACACGCCATAAATAATGTGCATGTCACTTTCTCCCCCGCGGCGATTCGCCGAGTGGGGAGAAGAGACGTAATCCCAAGTTCACTATGAGAACTGTGGATCACCGTAATGACTGGGACGTATTCCAGCCGTATTGGAGCGCAAATACGGCGCACAGTACGGCTGAAATCAGTCCCAAAATAAGCCATGTGAACGAGGCCTTAGAAGGATTTGTGACACAAGCTGGAATTATGGCCGCTTTAGTTGTCTCCTGCATGTTATTAGCCATCAGTGACGTAAGCAGGAGTAGGGATTGAGGCAGTTATACTGTCCCTTTAAGGATCTTGGTCTAGCAGATACAGTTGTAAGAAACAGAAGTATAAGGGCCCGTTTACACTGCAATGGACAAATACCAGTTGGTTTATCCGTCTGGTATTTGTCCGGTTTGTGTGCTGTGCACACGGCCGCGGGGGAGACGGCTTTTCTCGCGGAGAACAGCCCTCCCCCTTCACAATCACTTGCACATATTTCATCCGAAAACCGGACGGAAGAATGTGAATGATGAATGTTCTGCGGGCGGAAAAACCGCTGGGTGGAAAACGCGTGCAGTGGGGACTACTGCACGAGTTTTCCATAAAAGCCCATTGTGCTCGTTTGCGGCCGGTTTTTCAGACGGTCTGCAAAACCGCAAACCGTTTGAAAAACCGTCCGCAAACCCGTGCCGTGGGGACATGCCCTAAGTCTTTCCGTTCTTCATCATATTTTCCTCCTCAGCTGCATCTCGCGCCGCTCCAGTCTGTTTTTCTTTATTTTATCCCTTTTATTTCAGTACTGTTTTTGCACACTTATATGGATGATCCGAATTTTGGTAACTAAGCACTGTACCTGTATATTTAAGTCTAAAACTTTAATAGTTGGGCTGAAGAACCTGTACATCTCCACAGAGTATGATGGCTACTGGTGCATGTTAGCCTTGCCATACCCATGTCACACAGGAGGGAATGGGGGATGATAGAGTGTCTGAGATGGAATGTACCCCAGGTTCCCCTCCTGTGTGCTGTTCCCCTTTCCAATATATAATTGGAGTTGGCATTAGGATCTTAATCCCTGCTCCCTTCATTTGAGCTCTTGTGCCCTATTATCCCCCTTTTCCTTGACAATAGATATAGTGATATGAAGGTTGTTCAATAAATTTCAGTATTGCCGTATTTTGCTTACTTTACAGGTAATTTATCATGGCTGAGACATTCTTTGAGAGTATAAATTGAAAAATTCAGCTTATTTTCACCATTGTTTCTTTAACACAATGCCCTATGAGTAATCACAGTAAGCTGACGATACTTGAGCTTTGTGCAGTAATTAAATTTTAAAGAAAACAAGGAAAAAAACTAAAAAAATTATACATGAAGATATGGTTGTCATTTATTAAGAAGCTGCTTCATCATTATCCATGCTTTAAAAGTGGTCCAGTAAATTCCAGAGAGGCAGGGAGAGCATCGATGACCAGATGACCGCGTTCCGGACAACCAGATAAAGCAGCTACAAATAAAATTGTTGAAAAAAAAATCAAAAAAATTATATTGAAAGCCGTCTGTGCATACAAACCTTAGCAAAAATAACTCTCATATCTGTTGGTAGCAAACACTATGGGCGACATGTATGGACGGGGTTGCATCGGAAGCCTGGCGTCTTTTCAGCCCGAAAACTGGCGCAGCTTATTCGCTCTATTATTAATCAGGTGCACTCCGATATCATGTGCAGGAGAAAAAATGGTGGACCCGGCGCACGTGCAATTTCCAATAGAAGCCAAGAGTGCTGGCTAAAGTTTAAAAATGTCCTTTATTCTTAAAAAGTGCAGGGGTGATATGCCCTTGCACCATTAAAACATAGACAATAAAACCCAACGCGTTTCTCGCTGAACACCAGAGCTTTCTCAAGGGTATTACATTGAAGTCACAATACAGGATATTTAAATACAGTGTTGTCTCTACATAGGTTGGTGAAACTGTCAATCAGCGCATCTGAAGAGACTGACTGGATCAGTGAGTTGTCAGTCAGGAATCGTCTCCAGCAGGAATCGTCTCTTCAAGGAGAAAAGAGACAGTCCATCTTAGTGGATCATTGGGTGGATGGAACATCAATCAAGGGCGTCGGTGTTAGCTGTTTCCTAGCCTGGGAAGAAACTGCCCGTTTAGGACAGAGAAAAAGAAAAACGCTTGTCGGGCGGAACCGTGTCAGTATAAACTGTTATAGAATAAAAAGCTAGATTGCGAAGGATCGCTAGTCTATGTAATAAAATTGATGAATAACAATCTAAGCTAATTAAATATATATAAATATGAAAACAATGAAAAATATATATATATTAAACAATAAATAATGAAATAAAAACGTATTCAATAAAAGAAATTCTTGATTTATATGTATTGGTAAACTTATTTGACCGTTTATACATATAGAAAGATTAGGACCAATAGAAGTTTCACCAACTTATGTAGAGATAACACTGTATTTAAATATCCTGTATTGTGACTTTAATGTAATACCCTTGAGAAAGCGCTGGTGTTCACGAGAAACGTGTTGGGTTTTATTGTCTATGTTTTTAATGGTGCAAGGGCATATCACCCCTGCACTTTTTAAGAATAAAGGACATTTTTAAACTTTAACCAGCACTCTTGGCTTCTATTGGAAATTGCACGTGCGCCGGGTCCACCATTTTTTCTCCAGCTTCCAGATCCATTCAGCGTTCATCCGAGCGCCGTACTGTACGAGACCAGAGGCTGCCATGATAAGGGCTACAGCACCACAAAGGCCTGTTAGCGCTTATGAGAGTTGTGCCTCTAAAATAGGAGCGCAACCTCAAGAGGTGAGCACACCTACATTTGTTTTAATCTGCCTTTTTTTCCAAACATATTTCACTATTGTGCGCCCCCCTTTGTTTTTTTTCCCTGTTTCCCGATATCATGTGCATTACAGAGCACCCGAGATCGGGGGCGTGCTGTAGGCATGTTGAACTACAACTGTACGACGTTACACATTTATAGCTTCAGTACGGCAAATCCAGGCGCATTACTGCTGGAACAGGTAGAGCACTTTAAAGGTGGTTTACCTGAGCCAGAAGTGTCGCTTTGTAGCTAGAAAGCGATCAATCTATGACCGGCAGTAGAACAGGTTCATACATTCAGGCACATTCTACACTACTAATGTGCGCAAAAAAATGGCGCATGGGCACTAAATATCATACATGTCACCCTACGTCCTTCATGATCATCTTAATTTGTCAAAGGTCAGTGCAACATGGCTACCTCAAATGCTCACAGCCCCTCAGAATCCGGTGTGAGTGGATTGTTGTAAAAAGTTTTTAGAGCTTTGCGGTGATGATCTGTCAGTTACAATCAATCAAATTGTGACTGGAGCTAAAACTAGGGAGCGTCATCATGGCATGGGTCAGCACTCTTCAGGTAAAGGTGAAAAAACTTGAAGTTTTATTCCCACATGTTACAACGACGTTTCGGCTCCCTCACAAAGCCGTCATCAAGCAATACAATAGTGAAAAACGTGTGTATAAATAGCAAAGACACTCATATATAATTAAATGCAAATATCAAAAATACAGCCATCATAAATAAAAAAAAATACAACCATTACAAAGTGTTCAAAAAAGTGAATTAAGAGGCAACATTATAATATAACATTACCAATACTAGTGTAAAATTATTATCATATCATATAAAAATGTGTTAATAAGGGGGTGGAGGCAACAATCGCTTACCAAATATCATTAAAAACAGCTGCGACTAGATGTTTACAGCCGAAGATAACTCGGCGTTCTCTAAATACTACTGCGCAGGTCCGGAAGTTCATGAATTCCCCAGAAAAGCTACAAAACATCAGAGCGCAAGTCCAGAAAAAAGGAAGAACTACAAACCAAGATACGAACTACATAACTTAAATGCGCATGCTCAGAGGCAGAAAGCGTCCTTAGCGACCATAATACCACAGAATACCGGCAAACAGGCAGCGAACCGCATAGCGGATCAGTGCCAATAAGCCACCATCGAAACTGGGCATTTTTATTATAAAGAACATAATCGGTAATCAACGGTGGGGTGCTGAACAAACCACCTCAACATATATAATGGAGAGGAAATTGTCCATTAAAAGCCTGACATGTGACTCAACCAAAGGTATGGAAAGTACACATATCTGCAAACCCCCACCATACATCCCTAGTTCACATGGGTGACTCCACACCTTTCATGTTAGAGAAATAACAACTGGTAATAATAAATAATCATAAAAAATAATCATAATCATAAAAATAATAAACAATAAAACCAAAACAACTACAGGTATAACACCTAGAAAAAAGATACATAAAACATAACTTTTAATCAGAATGAATAAGAGTTGGGAAAGAAAACGAAACAACACCCTCAAATATACCCTATCAAGACCTGTCTACCTCAAAAATGGGGAAAACGCCCCCAAAAAGGGCGCCCACACTGGAACCTAAACTAACCCTGTCCCTAGCTACATCTAAATGAAAAAGAAAAGAAAAAAAAAACAAAAACACATATACTACAAATGGAGTGCACAAACAAAAAAAGTGCTGTGATAAATAACAATACAAAACCAGACAATATACGTTTATGTTCAAAAATACTAATGAATTGAGGATGCGTCATAGAAAGATAATCAATAAACGATAAAATATTCCAAAATATCCAACGCGTTCCTCCCCCCTAGATACTGGGGTTTTCACAGGGAAAAATTGCAGTTGATAACAACAATACGAACACATAAGAAAAAACAACAAGAAATGTATGCAATAAATATACTCACACGTCCATTAATGATGGAAAACAAGGGCTGGTAAATAGAGACTGGGATCCAGGGATAAGTCCAGTACAGATCCCCGCTATCATGATTTACTTAGACAAGGTCCAAGCACATAACAAATTCAGTGAATCTCAAGCGCACATATATAGCCAGCGCAAATTAGACCCAATTAGTATCAGCCGTTAGCACCCTTGACAACCACCACAGAGCCCTGTATGCAAACGTCCCGTCTATGTATTTATTTAACGTTTGTTTCTCCCTCCCTGTTACTGTACATGCATAGGCATTTTCCGTATTGTATTCCGGACCTTGTAGTTTCTAACACTTTGAAACATTTCCTTTTTTTTTTTTTTTGGTTTTTTTGGGCGTTTGCATACAGGGCACTGTGGTAGTCAAGGGTGCTAACACTGATAACTAATTGGGTCAAATTGCCTGCTATATATGTGGCTTGTGTTCACTGAATTTGTTTACTGCTTGGACCTTTCTCAGTAATCAGAAGCGGGATCTTTACATACTTATCCTGACCCCGTCCTCTATCTTACCACCCTGTTTTCCCATCATTAAGGACGTGAGTTATATTTTAAATTTCATACATCTTGTTGATTTTTTCTTCGATGTTTTGTTCCGTATTGTTGTTATCAACAGCAATTTTTCCCTGATGAACCCCAGTATCTAGGGGAAACGCGTTGGAATATTGGAATATTTATGCGTTATTGATTATCTTTCAATGACGCAACAACAATTCATATATTTTTGAACATCAAACGTATATGGTCTGTTGTATTGTTTATTTATCACAGCACTTTTTTTTGTTTGTGCACTCCATTTGAAGTATAATGTGTTTTTGTTTTTTTCTTTCTCTTTTTTCATTTAGATGTAAGCTAGGACAGGTTTAGTTTAGTCCAGTGTGGGGGCCCCTATTGGGGCGATTTCCCCATTTTTTTGCAGGTAGAACAGGTCCTTGATAGGTATATTTGAGGGTGGTTTTTTTCGTTTTCTTTCCCAACACTTATTCATATCTGATATAAAAGATGATGTTTTATGGTATCTTTTTTACTAGGTGTTATAATACCTGTAGTTGTTTTGGTTTATATTGTATTGGTATACCCAAACTTTCAATTCCATTATATCAAGGTTCTCTACACCTATAAATCGTGCTTAAGTAGAGTACATGGTAGTGTTTGTTAAGAAACAATAAACCATAAATAATAAATAAATAATAAAAAAATCCTAAAAAAATAATAAACATTACTAAAGACAAAATAGACTAAATGAACTCCCAGACCAGCACAAAAATTAATTTCTACAAAATAAATATGTTTATAAAAAAATCAACAGCCAAAAAGACATTGAAAAAAGCAAGAGTTGTACTCCAAACTCCCCAGGGTGTTCACAATTCAAAAAGGTGTTCTATCTGAAAAAAAAAACAAAAAATAAAGACAATTAAATAAAATGAATATAAATCAACTTTACAGAAGAAGAGATATGAGAACATAATAGGCAAAAGGTCATGTTAAACCAAGATCGCGTGAACGTAATTTTATAATCAACATTGAGACCCTTCGGTCTAAGAGCTTCAGTATTTTAAATCCCATTCCAATTCTTTCCTTTTTAGCGAAGTCAGACAATCTCCACCACGTAAGCGATAAGGGATATGATCAACTACCATACCTGTTTAACAGCATAGAGACCTTTTTCGTGACTAATAGATGTATATAAGCTAACAACATCGAATGATGCCAGCAATGCACCTTCAAGAACAACAATAGGGCCTAATTTACTCAAAAAATCATTTGTATCTTGAATATATGACAAAGACTTGATAACAAATTGCCTCAAGACTTTATCAAGAAAAATAGACACTTGACTAGATAAAGAATTCCTACCAGTCACAATAGGCCTGCCAGGGGGGTTAGTCAAAGATTTATGGATCTTTGGCAGAAAGTATATAATGGGAGTAACCGGATACTTCACAAACAAAAATTCTTTCAACTTGGAATCAATTATGCCATTAGAAAACGCAGCATTGATCGTATCCTCAAACTTCTTATTCAATTCAATCTTAGGGTCACCTGTCAACATCCTATATACCTTACAATCAGTAAGTTGACGCTCCGCTTCAGCCAAATATTGAGTCATATCCATAACGACAGTTGCCCCACCTTTATCCGCAGATCTAATAGATATATTTGCATTACTGGCCAACTCCTGAATAGCTCTATATTCCGAAGTAGTAAGATTGGGGTGCCTTAATTTATTCCATTTTCCACTCACTTTAAGACACTCAATATCTTTTTTGACTAACTGGATATAGGTCTCAATCGGATGTGAATTTAAAGGAGGCTGAAAATCACTACGTAAAGAGAGATCAAAATCATGAAATTTAAATTCTACACCATTTTTATGACCCCACTTGTTTCTGTTTTTACGGAGTGAGAGGTGGATAGTATTTTGGGCAATAATGATGGTGATGCGGCATTTTTAAATTTTCCATCTGTCATTAATATACAGAGACAATATGAATTGCATTCTAAGAAAGTGATTACCTTAGAACTACACTATGTCACCTTAAGGGAATATTATAGAGCTAAAAGGATACCAAGGGGAATGAGATCATCTTTACATCCAACACTTTTTTCACAGAATTTAGACTTTAGATCACATTTTGAGTCCATTTCTAACCGCTATGCCCTGGATATTATTTTGTTGAATCGAGAATTTTTACAAAGAGATCTTAAGTGTATGAGAGAAAAATTGTCAGAGACTGAAATGTTGCTGCGATCTTTGGTAACCAATGAAGAATTTTCTAAATTTTTTGATAAGCAAACGGCATTTTATCTAAATTTAAAAAAGATCTGGAAGATGTTAAGAGATGCATGTGGCACCGAGATCTTCAGGATTATGAGACTAATAATGTTTATTCATTGTCATTGGAACAATCTGCTAAATCTGGGAAATGGT
Organism: Phyllomedusa bahiana; assembly: GCA_025379985.1. Classification (NCBI taxonomy): domain Eukaryota; kingdom Metazoa; phylum Chordata; class Amphibia; order Anura; family Hylidae; genus Phyllomedusa; species Phyllomedusa bahiana. The sequence goes on from JAODAL010054644.1 coordinate 24,070, forward strand.
CTAAAGGAATCAAAAGTTGGAATGTGGATAAACAGCGCTTTAATAGTGAGAATTCTTTTTTATTGAACAACCAGGAAGACCTAGTAGGGGGCAGCCCAGAAGAAGAGGTGGAAAAAAGCGGCACAGATCCCGTAAAGACCAGAAGTCAGAAACAGATGTGTCTGGTGAGCAACAAACAGACAGTGAACAAGAAGAAATAAATGCTTCTACAGTTGTGAATATTTCATCGACCACTTTGACTGAGACACAATTACAGGTATTGGCCAAAGGACTTTCTTTTTGTCCAGACCAGAGTATTAATTGGATTAATTTAGATCTTGATTTGCAACAATTTTTTTGGAAATTGAAATCACGTGCTTGGTTTAATGTAAATACTGAGAATTTATCTAAAACATCTATTAATAATGATTTAAATTTTTTTAAAA
>JAODAL010054645.1:0-24494 GCA_025379985.1 Phyllomedusa bahiana
GTTGGGGTTTTTAGAGAGCATCAGTGAACAAAGAGCATTATGAAAACCAAAGAACACACCAAGCAGATCAGGAAAGACTTGTGGCAAAGTGTATTGCAGGGTGACTTGTTAAAAAAAAATAGCCCAAGCTCTGAACATCTCAAAGAGCACTGTTCAATCCATAAACTGTAAATGGAAAGAATATGGCACAACTGCTAATTTATCAAGACATGGTGGTCCACCTTAATTGACAGCCACGACAAGGAGGGCACTAATTAGAGAAGTGGGCACAAGGTCCAGGGGCACTCTGGAGGACCTGCAGAGATCCACAGCTCAGGTGGGAGGATCTGTTTGCAGGACAACTATTAGTCGCATACTCCACAAATCTCGTCTTTATGGAAGAGTGGCAAGAAAAAAGCCTTTTTTGAAAGCAAGCCATAAGAAGTCCCGTTAGCAGTTTGCAAAAAGCTATGTAGGATACATAGCAAGTATGTGGAAGAAGGTGCTTTGTTCAGATGAGACCAATATTGACATTTTGGGGCCACATGTATGAAATGGTTATGGTCTAAAACTCACCTTTTTCCCCATAGGTTTCTATGGGGGAAAAAGTGTGTTTTTGACCATAACCATTTCATACATGTGGCCCCTTGAGTCTAAATGCAAAATGCAATAGTTGGAAGAAAGCCAACACTACATATAAACCAGAAGAGACCATCCCCACTCTGAAACATGGTGGCCGCAGCATCGGGCTGGGGGAGGCTTTGCTTCAGCAGGGACTAGAAAGCTGCTCAGGGTTGATGGAAAGATGGATGGAGCTAAATACAGGGTAAATCTGGAGGACAAACTATTAAAGGCTGCAACAGACTTGAGACTGGGGTGTAGGCTCACCTTCCAGCAGGATAATGACCCTAAACATAAAGCCAAAGCTACAGTGGAATGGTTTAATTCAAAGTGTGTTAAATGACCAGACAGTCCAGACCTAATTCCCATTGAGAATCTGGGGCATGACTTGAAACATTCACCAACAATCTGACTGAGCTACAGCTATTTTGAAAAGAAGAATAGGCAAAAATTTCAGCCTATAGATGTGTAAAGCTGGAAGAGAGATCTGCCAACAGACTTGCAGTTGTTATTGCAGCTAATTGTCCTGCAAAGTATTGACTCAAGAGGGCTGAATACATATGCACAAAACACTTTTCAAATTTTTTGATTTGCAAAAATTTGGAAAAGCACCAATCATTTTTCTTTACACTTCACAAATACTTGTTACGCTGTTTTTCTCACATAAAATATCAATAAAATACATATACGTTTGTGTCTGTAATGTTTAGAAATGAGGAACAACACAAGGGGCATAAATACTTTTGCAAACCTATGTATCTCCTGGTTCTGACCTTTTCTTGTTCTTGAACCTTGTCCTCCTATCTTGTAATTACTTTACTATCTCGTGAGCATGTTACTGTCCTGTGACCATGTTCCTGTCCTATAAGCATGTCTAATCCATGCTCCAAAATTCGGTTGCAAACTCCACTTTCCTGTCTTGGCTTCATGGTCTTTTCATATAGTATGCTGCATGTTACTGTCCTGGCTTCTTGTCTAGCTGCCAACTGAATATTTTGGGAATTGTTACCTGAGGATTACCCTGTGGTGAAGACATACCTGTTTGATGGGGGAAAAACAGGGAATTCCTTAGACTCTGCATCTAAGTCTAACTAGCACAAACTACATTTTAGATTATGAATCCACTTTCACGTCTCTAGAAGTGTTTAAAATTTTCTTCTCTTCCACACAAAAAAAAATTTGTTTCCAGTCTCCTCTGTAAATTTAAGTAATGTCTATCTAGAAAGTAGTTAACTTCTGCAGGCCTTGACTGAACTGACAGTCTGGCAAGCTGCTCTTTGAACCAATAGGGATAGACAGCACCTTCATTGCGGATTATATTGTCCACAGGGCAAGAGAAAATTATAAAGTTCACTACATCAGGAATTAACAACATCACAAATATATTGCAGAATATCCCAAACAAATAGTAAAAACTAATAACTGCACTGCTTGCAATTTAGATTTTGACTTTACTGTCAATAGCTGGCTTTACACACACACATTTCTGACCAATACAACCAATTCTACTGATACTAAAATTGGCTTGAATTGGCCATTTACATATACAGATATTTTGTGAGTTTAGAGCCAGTTCTAGTCTTATGCATTTTTTATAATGTTACTAAACAAAATGTAATATACACTCACCGGCCACTTTATTAGGTACACCATGCTAGTAACGGGTTGGACCCCCTTTTGCGTTCAGAACTGCCTCAATTCTTCGTGGCATAGATTCCACAAGGTGTTGCAACGATGCTCAATTGGTACCAAGGGGCCCAAAGAGTGCCAAGAAAATATTCCCCACACCATGACACCACCACCACCAGCCTGAACCGTTGATACAAGGCAGGATGGATCCATGCTTTCATGTTGTTGACGCCAAATTCTGACCCTACCATCCGAATGTCGCAGCAGAAATCGAGACTCATCAGACCAGGCAACGTTTTTCCAATCTTCTACTGTCCAATTTCGATGAGCTTGGGCAAATTGGAGCCTCAGTTTCCTGTTCTTAGCTGAAAGGAGTGGCACCCGGTGTGGTCTTCTGCTGCTGTAGCCCATCTGCCTCAAAGTTCGCCGTACTGTGCGTTCAGAGATGCTTCTTCTGCCTACCTTGGTTGTAACGGTGGCTATTTGAGTCACTGTTGCCTTTCTATCAGCTCGAACCAGTCTGCCCATTCTCCTTTGACCTCTGGCATCAACAAGGCATTTCCGTCCACAGGACTGCCGCTCACTGGATGTTTTTTTCTTTTTCGGACCATTCTCTGTAAACCCTAGAGATGGTTGTGCGTGAAAATCCCAGGAGATCAGCAGTTTCTGAAATACTCAGACCAGCCCTTCTGGCACCAACAACCATGCCACGTTCAAAGGCACTCAAATCACCTTTCTTCCCCATACTGATGCTCGGTTTGAACTGCAGGAGATTGTCTTGACCATGTCTACATGCCTAAATGCACTGAGTTGCCGCCATGTGATTGGCTGATTAGAAATTAAGTGTTAACGAGCAGTTGGACAGGTGTACCTAATAAAGTGGCCGGTGAGTGTACTTCCTCATAGAGTGGTCTTTCAGATCTATTTCAGATTGTACACACACTCTACAATCATGCTGACAATGGTAATTGACAGAGCACAATTTATGACAAATGCAACAGATTTCAATCAGATCAATTGTCCATTTGCATACAACAATCTAGATTGCTGGTGACCTGACTGAAGAAATCTATACATGTTAAAGGACCTTACCACTGATCACTAGGAATTGGCGATTCACTGCTGACTCTACATAATATTGCTAAAGTTTTCTTTTGTGCAGTTTTTTAAGCCAAAACCAGGGGTGGATTCAAAATGAGAAGTAGAATTTGATCTTTCTCTGCCTTTATGATCCAAAACTGGTTTTGTCTTCAAAAACTGCATTAAAAAACTTTAATAAAACCTGATCAAAAGCTGCATGTGTACAGGTACCCTACCACTGTCCTATTCTTCATTTGATTTGTAATAATTATAATTGTTTTTGCTAAGCCCATTGGTCATATAAATAAAATAAATGTTTTGCTGTAGAGTGGACAATTGGATGGCTATAAATAACAAAAAAAATCAGATTAAAGGTAACCTATCACTTTTAACATGCTATGTGATTAGCAGGCAGCATGTTATGTAACAGGAGGAGCTGAGTAGATTCATATTTTATGCATGAGTCTATATACAGAGATGGCTGTCAATAACTTATAAGGCCACCCACTGGGCTCCTTAACCCAGAAAAGCAGAAATGTAAAAGATTACAAATCCTGCTAAATCATTTCCCACAAAACTATATATTCATTTGCTCAGTTCTATAACACATTGCTAATCAGATAGCATGTTCACTATAACAGGCTTCCTAAGAATATACATTTCTCATGTACTATATGTTTAGAGCTCAGAATCAAGAAAATGAACTAATGGAACTTTAATACCACACTTTACCAACCCATAGCCCAAGGGAGATTCATATTTTTTAAGTATGATAACTAAAGCTGGGCGAATTGATTCTAACGAAGTGGAATTCGTTTAGAATTTCAGGAAAACTTCGATTCTGAACGAAGTCGAAGTTTGGGGTGATTCGCGGGAACGAAGCGTGTTTTTGATTGATAAAATGGCTGCGAGCACATGGCGTTACATTGGGCAAAGAAGTCTGGGAGGAAGAAAGGCATAGCCTGCATGACATATGCAAAGATGAAGCCAATCAGAGACCGGCGGGATTCTGTGACGTCACCGCACTATAGATGTCCGGGTGCCATGCGCGATCCTCACACTCCTCTCACTGTACTGAGTAGGGAAGGTGCTGCCATCGCCACTGCTGCTACTTATGATATCTCATACTAAAGAACTCACTTTTATACAGCGATTTTTGGGGGGTGTCACAACTTGTCTCAGAGACTGCTTCTCTTATGTTCTAATTCTGATTATGTGGGGTATTGGAACTGAAGTCCAGTGTGCATCCAATGCAGCTGCATATACATTTTAATGCTATCTGCTCACAGCACATTGAATATCCAAGGGTGATCTAAGCCTGTTCCTGTTGTATTCAGCTAAAGAAACAGTGTTTTTACAATCCAAATACCACTTAATTTTTGATTGCTCAATAATTTTGCGCAATTTAGATCCAGGGGTTAATTAAGCATTGTTCTGCTGTTGTGGTCACTAAAAGAAATGTTCTTTTTCACCGCCAAAGAAGAAATTTTGCCTGTAGCATAATTCATAACCGAAGGTTAATTACAAGTTTTTCTGTTGTTGTGTTCCGTAAAATAAACACCGTTTTAACACGCTACAAAGCTAGTAATTTTTGGCAGCACATTTCTTTTGCGCAATTTACATCCAAGGGTTAACTAAGTATTTTTCTGCCGTTGTACTGAGTAAAAGAAATTTTCTTTTTCACCGCCAAAGAAGAAATTTTGCCTGTAGCATAAGTTTTTCTGTTGTTATGTTCCATAATATACACGCCGTTTTAACACGCTGCAAAGCTGGTAATTGTTGGCAGCACATTTGTTTTGCGCAATTTACATCCAAGGGTTAACTAAGCATTTTTCTGAAGTTGTATTCATTAAAATATACGTTGTTTTTCACCGCCAAAGAAGAAATTTTGCCTGTAGCATAATTCATATCCGAAGGTTAATTACAAGTTTTTCTGTTGTTGTGTTCCGTAAAATACATGCCGTTTTAACACGCTACAAAGCTGGTAATTGTTGGCAGCACATTTTTTTTGCGCAATTTACATCCAAGGGTTAACTAAATATTTTTCTTTTGCGTAAAATACATGCCGTTTTAACACGCTGCAAAGTTGGTAATTGTTGGCAGCACATTTCTTTTGCGCAATTTACATCCAAGGGTTAACTAAGTATTTTTCTGAAGTTGTATTCATTAAAATAAATGTTTTTTACCGCCAAAGAAGAAATTTTGGCTGTAGCATAATTCATATCCGAAGGTTAATTACAAGTTTTTCTGTTTTTGTTCCGTAAAATACGCGCCTTTTTAACACGCTGCAAAGCTGGTATTTGTTGGCAGCAAATTTCTTTTGCGCAATTTACATCCAAGGGTTAACTAAGTATTTTTCTGCAGTTGTATTCATTAAAATAAACGTTGTTTTTCACCGCCAAAAAAGAAATTTTGCCTGTAGCATAATTCATATCCGAAGGTTAATAACAAGTTTTTCTGTTGTTGTGTTCCGTAAAATACACACCGTTTTAACACGCTACAAAGCTGGTAATTGTTGGCAACACATTTCTTTTGCGCAATTTACATCCAAAGGTTAACTAAATATTTTTCTGCAGTTGTACTTAGTAAAAGAAACGTTCTTTTTCACCGCCAAAGAAGAAATTTTGCCTGTAGCATAATTTATGTCCGAAGGTTAATTAAGCCTGTTTGTGCTTTTATATTCAGTAAAATACACAGTGTTTTTAAACGGCACATACAAGTAAATTTTTCCTACCCATTTGTGGAGCGCAATTTATATCCAAAGGTTACCCAAGCTTGTTAGGGGATTCATTTGGATTCAAATACAGGGTGTGTATTTATCATATACAGATATCTTCATCAAACAGTGTCTGTACATTTTAGAACAAAGAGTATGTAAGACAGAGAGGTGGCAGGCTCTTCACCTGCGAGTGGTAGTGGCACAAACATTCCTGGAGCAGGCCCAGGTCACAGCACAGCAAGGGGACGTCGCAGCAGGGGTCACTCGGGGAGGCCAGAACTGCCGCTGTCATCTAGCGGCCGTGTGTTGTTCAGCAACCCAATGGTTCTTGATTGGTTGACTAGGTCATCCACTTCCTCCCAGATGACATCTGACAACCCCAGCCAAGAGTCGGTGGGAACGTCAGACACAACCCTTAGTTGGCATGGCCCAGGAGCGGGTCAGCGGCCCCCATCTGTCTTCAACCCACCTCTGTCCCATCCGGCTCCCTCAGCCAGAGATCTACTATGTGGTCTGGGCTCAGCGCCACTATATAGCGAGGATGAACAATTTGAGGAGGGCAGTCAGCAGCTACTTGGTAGCGAAGAAATGGGGCCAATATCCCCTGCTTCTTGCAGTAGGCGGCAAAGTATAGATGTGGAGAATGGCATGGGAGGTCATGTTGTGAGGGGTCAGCCTCAGCATACCAAGACCGGTGATGAGGACAGCAGTGACGATGAAACACAAATGGATGATGATGTAGCTGACTGCACTTGGGAGTCGGGTGAAGCAAGAGCTTCATCATCGTCAGGAGAAGAGGGCGTCAGCTTGCGCGTCAGGCAGCGGCGCAGCCAGCAAGTGGGTTGTGTGGCCGTGAGTCAGCAGGGTAGCAGCAGTGTGAGGTCGGGAGCCAAGCGGCCACGGGTAGAAAACCCGCTTCGCAGGTCCAAGAAAATAGCGGCACAGGGGCTCAGCGAGGCAGCGGCGGCAGTAGTCACTCAGTGCGGAGTGTTGGCGGTAAAATCAGATACTCGGCGGTATGGCAGTTCTTTGCTAAGACACCGGAGGAGCCGAATATGGGTATCTGTAGAATCTGTGGGCACAAAGTGAAGCATGGCCAGGGAGCTAATGTTGGCACCACGGCCCTGCGTCAACACATGCAGCATCACCATCCGGTGGCCTGGGAGAAACGTGGCTCAGATGTGGTGGTCCATCATGCCGCTGCAGCAACAGCAGCAGCGCCCAATGGCACCACCTCTGCAGAAGGGAGCTGTTTCTCTTTGACATCATCTCCCGGTCCAGATGCTCCTGCTCCTCGCTACTCATGGCGCCAGCAGTCGTTCAGCGAGGCGATTGCAAAGAGACAACAGTATGCGTCCAACCATCCTCAGGTGCAGCAGCTGACCGTGCTCCTGTCCAAGTTGTTGGTACTGCAGTCCCTCCCTTTCCAAATGGTGGACTCTGCACCGTTCAGAGAACTAATGGCTTGTGCCGAGCCGAGATGGAGAGTTCCAAGCCGTAATTTCTTTTCCAAAAAGGCAGTATCAGCACTTTATAAATATGAAGAACAGAAGGTGGGCCAGTCCTTGAGCTTATTGGTTTGTTCCAAGGTGCACGGCAGCGTGGACGTCTGGAGCTGTAACTACGGTCAGGGCCAGTACATGTCCTTTACGGCCTACTGGGTGAATGTGTTTCCTGCCCAGGCATACCAACAACTTGGACAGGAGACGCCGCTTTCTCCTCCACGTTGTCAAACTACGGCTCCTGCGCCAATGTCCGCCTCCTCCTCCTCCACCACCACCATCATCTCAGCCTCCACAAGTACTGCTCCATTATACCAAATGTGTAGGGCAGAGTGGTGTCACGCAGAGTGGTGTTGCCTGGGCGAACAAAGTCACACAGGGGAGGAACTGCTCCGCATCATGCAGCAAGAAATCGATGTGTGGCTTTCTCCGCGCCAACTGCAAATTGGAACCACGGTGACAGACAATGGAGGAGGGATGGTCCATGCACCCTGCATGGCGCTTGTGTTCAATCTGGTTGTGAAAAGGTTCCTGAAGTCTTCCACCAATCTTCAGAAGATTCTGAAAATGGCCAGGAAACTGTGCATGCACTTCATCCATTCCTACAAAGCCAGGAACACCCTCCTCGAGTTGCAGCGGCAGAACGGCCTCCCCCAACACACTCTGATATACGATGTTTCCACCCGTTGGCATTCCAGCCTGCACATGTTGGACCAACTGTATGAACAGAGAAAGGCCATTAACGATTTTTTGATGATCCAAGCGGACAGGAGGAGGACATTGGAGCATTGTCTGGTGAAATGAGTGGATTTTCTACCCAGGTGACAAGAGAGGAGGAGCAGGAGCAGCTGGAGGAGGAAGATGGAGATGAGGAAGACGAGGCAGATGACCCGCAAGCACCATGGCAGTATACAGTGGAAATGGAGGCAGGGAGCCCCTCGGAGTCACTTGTGCAGATGGCCCGCAGCATGCTGATTTGCCTGGCTAGTGACAGCCGAATAGTCACCATTCGGCAGAGGGATGACTTCTGGCTCTCCACCCTATTGGACCCTCGCTACCGGTCCAAAATGGGAGCCTTTTTCCCAGCTGCTGAGAGGGAGGACAAACTCAAATACTATAGGGAATCCTCCGTAGTCAGTTGGCCACTGCCTATGTGCGGCATCGTCCCTCCTCTGACAGGTCTGACCGTGGGGTTCCTCAGCGCTCATGTAATACTGCCGCGGCTGCTGGGGGACGGTGGGGGGGTAGGAGCAGTACCAGCTCCATCAGCAGTAAACTAAGTCTGGAGTCACTGATGAGCAGCTTCCTTCACCCGCCTAGTGAGGAAGGCAGTCGCCAGCAGCAGCAGGACCTGGAGCAGTCCCTGAACCAACAGCTGGTGGCCTACTTGGACAGCACTCTGCCACCCCAGTTAGAAGATCCGCTGGACTACTGGGCAGCCAAACTGGATGTGTGGCCGCAACATGCCGAGTTTGTAGTGGAGAAGCTGTCCTACCCGGCCAGTAGTGTGGCATCAGAGCGGGTGTTCAGTGCGGCGGGGGCCATCGTTACCCCAAGGAGAACCCGCTTGTCCACGGGAAATGTGGAACGACTGACCTTTGTCAAGATGAATCAGGCGTGGATCGGCCAGGATTTCCACACACCAATGCCTTAGGCGTCAGATTACATCAGCCATGACGCCTCACCAAAACTGGGTTCAAACTCCCTGCCTCAGCCACTATTCTGATACCGCCACTCGCCTGATGCCACACATCTGCTGACAGTTTCTCCATCTGCCTACCACCATCTTTACCAGGGACTGGTATTGCCACCCACCACCACACTCTGTCATTGTGCCACTCTATGACCTCATGCTGCTGCTGCTGTTGCTGGTGCCGTGCCCTCCACACTGTGTCATTGCACCACTCTGTGGCCTACTCCTGTTTTTGCCACCTCCAGCATGTCATTGTGCCACTGTCTGACCTCATGCTGCTGCTATGGCTGCTGCCGTGACCTACACACTCTGTCATTGTGCCACTCTGTGGCCTACTTCTGTTTTTGCCACCTCCAGAATGTCATTGTGCCACTGTCTGACCTCATGCTGCTGCTGTGGCCGCTGCCGTGACCTACACTCTGTGTCATTGTGCCACTCTGTGGCCCACTCCTGTTTTTGCCACCTCCAGAATGTCATTGTGCCACTCTCTGACCTCATGCTGCTGTGACTGCTGCCGTCACCTCCACACTCTGTCCCTGATGTTGCCACCTGAGCCCTCAGCTTGTTTTTTTCCAGCTGTTGCTGCCATGACTTTATGAGGCTACATTCCCGCTTCAGTTTTTTGGTCAGTTTTGCCCTCTTAAGTGACCAGGGAATTTTATAGTGAAACGATTCTAAGAGCGGCGGCAGTCATATGCATGTCATACTAAAACACAACATTGTATGAAGACCAAACCAAGCCCCTTCTGCATATTTAAGCATGGCACAACGTTCTACAGCACCCTACAGGCTCTGTGCAGCCTGGAAATAGTTGTTTTTTAACGCGATTCGTCCCGAAGTAATTCAGATCGAAACAAATTTTGTCGGAAAATTCGGCGAAGTCACCGAATCAAATTCGCCCATCTCTAGTCATAACATCTAGAAGCTTAATCTGAATTTTAAAATATACTAATATATTTTTGCTTGCTGTTTTTTTTTACAGCTGAATGAAAATGGATTTCAAGGACACATGGCTAATAGTGCTCATCAAGGCACACCGATAACACAGGTGTATATGTCTGTACAACAACCACTCTTAATTTATTCATTAATAATAGAATTATAGAAAATGATTCATATTAAAGGGTTTTTCCCATACTCACCACTTATCATTTATCCACAAAGCTCCCTCTGTCAACCACTTGCACCCCAGCAACATGATCGCCTAGTGCCAATAGATGTCTCGGCAGCCAGAAGCCAAACACCGGCCTCTCGGTCTGCCAGTAAAGAAGCCTTCCAGGCCCTGCTAGGGGTTATGCTGCCTGTCACAGACAGAATATGTAGCAATACAGTAATATTTTGTTATAATTCTGAAAAAAATCACATAAAAATGGCCATAGTTACTGCTATAAAGGCGAGTCAAAAATTCATTCCAGACAGAGACAAAAAAAAACAGGGCCCCATGGGAAGAGTTGCATAGGTGCACAGTGCTAATAAACAGTCACTCAAATATCTACTATTCATGACGGGGGTGGCTTCTTAGTATTATGCTTGCAAACAAATGCAACAGCAGGTTAACCCCTTAGCACAGCAAGAGGTACCCGTAGTACATCTAAGTGGTCTGTCTCCCATCAGCACCCCATGAATGCGATCTCACAGTGCTTCATGTTACCATGGCAACTGAGATCTAACAAAAGCCTTGTGGTCTGCCATGACAGTACACCTATTAAGCTGCTACACTGAAAGGCAGTAATGCTGTGGTATACCGCACATGCTATAGCATTTTGTAAGCTTTCAAAGGATAGCACTGTAAAGTCTAAAAAACTAAAACAAAATAAAAAGTTAAGTTAAATAAATATAAAGAAAAAAGTGCAAAGTGAAAAAATATTTTTCTATTAAAATTATTTTTAAAAAATAAATGTTAAACAATAAGTCCTATGTACTCAAAATGGTTTCAATAAAAAACTACATCTTGTCCTGCATAAAACAATCCTACGTATGGCTACATATAAAAAAAAAACTATGGATGCCGGAACATGACGAAATTAAGTAGCGGGCTTTTTTAAGTGTTTCATTATGCAAAAATAGAAAAACATAAAAAGCAATATATATTTGGTGCCCCCATATCCTTACCAACTGACACAATACATTTAACACATTACTTATGCTGCCTAGTGGACAGAAAACAAATTAAAACGTAAAAAACAGTAGCAAAATTGCTTTGTTTTTTTCCATTCCCTCCAAGAAAGAGTAATAAATGTTAAACAATAAGTCCTATGTACTCAAAAATGGTTCTAATAAAAATGTCTTATCCTGCATAAAACAAACCCACATATAGCTACATTGATGAAATTATAAAAACAGCTATGGGATTTTTTTTAAATGTTTTTATAATGCAAAAGTAGTAAAACATGAGAAAAACTAAACATATTTGTTGCAACCCACACAATAAATGTAACACATTAATTATGCTGCACAGTGCACAGATAAAAAATATAAAAAAATACAATTGCAGTGCTTATTCAATTTCCCAATAATAGTTAACCAATAAGATATTCTACTCCAAAACGGATCTTGAAAAATACAAATTATCCAGCAACAAACAAGCCCTAATGCAGCTGCGCCAACAAAATATATTTATAATAAAATATATTTTTTTAAAGGTGGTGAACGAAGAAGGGAAAAATAATGCTGGGTCCTTAAGGTCAAAATAGGTCTAGATCATGAAGGATTTATGACAGTTAACACAGGATACAGAAAAAAGCCTAGTACTATGTAAGGGAAGTTGTATAGGTTGTATTCTAATATCAGTAATAGTAGTGATAGTCTTTGGTCCATGTCATTGACTTTTCTTGGGTTGCTTGTTCATGAGTAGGCACTCTACTACCTATCACTCCACCAGACCACTTGGCTGTACTTTTCTCCAACATAGAGAATTCACTCAGAATTCACTCCCGGTGGAAACTACAAACTCTCATCCATGGTGGGTGCCAACGTCTCTGTCATGGCTCTGTATGCTAGATATGTAAATATTCATGCTAATATTTATAAAGTACATCAAGATGACAAGACCGGAAAAACACAAAACAGCATAAAGGTTCAAGATCATTATGTAAAAATCATAACCAGCAAGGATGTAATAAATAATCAAAATCACATCAATACTTCTTAATACAAGATGAACTAAAGAAGCATACAACAAATAATATATCCCAAAAGTCCCCGAACATCACCAAAAACATTTTTTCCCTTCTTTTTTTTTTTTTTTGCAGCAGCAGAGCCTATTATTCTTCAAAATAAAATAAGGCAACATATTTACTCATGCAGACATAATGCAACAACATTTACAGTTTGGGGCAACATAATTGAGTTTAAGGGAGAGAGCACTTTACATTTCAATGTGAAATGTGAAAGAGAGAAATAAAGTAAAATACTCGTTTTACAGACGTATTGCCTAGAGCTCACAAACAAATCATATCTCTCTGCTACAACTCCTCGCAAATTTTATGGTATCATTGCACATTAGGGATGTTCACTCAGCATTTTTCATTAGTAGAAAATAAATGTTAGTTTAATAGGTGAACATACTTTGAACTGATAAAAGTACAATATTTAATCAAAGACATCTGGTTTTCCAGTTTAATAAAGAAAAAAATGATAGATTCACCTTTTTTCCATTGGGAAAGTGGTCATTTAGCATATTAAAGAATATTAGAATTTGTCTCAGAAATCTATTGCCACAAATAGATGTGCAATATCTCTTGCGGTTCAAAAGTTATCAACACAAAGTTCAAAACTTTTGTGGTTTGTTACAAGTAACTGAACATGGAATTAGAGAAAGAAGAGAAGATTGAGGTGACTCTGATGTCTGGGGAATGTAGCTGCCATATCATAGCCACAGACTTTAAAACCCGACGCCCAGAAAGATCACCAGTTTCACACAGCATGGTTGCATCCCTCATAGCCCAATTCCAAGAATTCAGGACTATAGATGACATGCCACGAATTGGTCATCCAAAGACTACTACTGACGAAGAAAACCCAACAATGGTTTTGGCAGTCTTTGTGAAAAGTCCATCAAGCAGCACTCGATGTATTGCAGCAAAATGTGCTGTCTGCCAGTCATTCTTCATACCAAAAAGTGATTCTCATGTGAGTTCACAGTGATTGGATCCAACACTTTCAGCTCTGTGTTCAGCACCAGGGACAAAACATTGAAAACGTCAAATAGCTGTGCATCACAGGGAACGTTTTCAGTTGTTTTTAAAACTTTCTGTGTTAACAACTTGTGAACCACAAGAGATATTGCAAATCTAATTGTGGTAATCGATTTCTGAGACAATTCCAGTCTTCTTTGATATGTTACATGACCACTTTCCCAATGGAAAATCTTGCTCTTGATCCAATATGGTGGCTTTCAAGATGGTGGCCACATTCTGGAACTAGCCTAAAAGATGGGCCACCTCACCCATTACTTCCTCAGATATACAGATATGTCATTTTCCCCTTTGTTTCTGAAACAAAATTTGTCTTAGAACTTTTGACTCACCCTATTCTGTATCCCATGACTTTCCGTGATTAAATCTGTTTGTATATCTTTTGGCATTTTCCCCTTTCCAAATTAGTATCCTGATATGGTAAAAAGAAGGAAATCTGAATATTCACATGATTTGTTTGCTTTTCTTACATTAGTTAAAGGGCACCGGAATAGAGTCTGAAGTCTAATTTACTGCTACTTGGCTCCAGTGCAAAATCTTTAACAGGGCCTCCAATGCACCATTTAGAATACCGATTTATCCTTATGTGTCAGAGGGGCCCTTGGGCCCCTGGTTTAAATGTGGTTTTCTGTGGTATACAACCTCTTACTATATTTTACAAACCACAAAACACTTCATTACATCAGGGTGTCTATGAATTTGTGATATTTTCTTACTGAAGCTTTGTAGGTGTTAGGTTAATTAATTACATCTCTTTGTAACTTTCTATTAACAGTCTTCCTCTAAAATAATTTTTCATTAAATTGTGTATGAATGGCATGCTTTCTTTACCTTGCTTTACCCTTCCTTGACTTGTGGTTTGGCTAGGGAGGAATTGTTGCTTCTTTTATTTACTTAATTTTTAATAGCTATTACCTACTTATATGAATTAAGAACAATAGTAATGTCTTAAATGTGCATATAATCGTAAAATTATGAGCAGTCTTTCTTCAGTTTATAAGTTGTATATTTGTTTCCTGTTTTAAAAAAACTTAGGATGAAAGATCTTTAAGATACATTTCTGCTGTATGAACAAAACATGGAAACAAACAATATATCAGCAGAAAACATCTGTAGTGTACGGCATATGGCCATACGCAATCACCACTGTAGCAAAATACAGACAAACCAATGGCTAGGACAGGAACTGGTGCTAGAGCAGCAGAGGATTTATTACACTATTTTATTACACTATTCTAGTATTGTTCTCATAACTCAGAAAACCCTTTCATGATTTACCAAGTTCACCTTTTATATGTATAACATTGGTTCATAACACACAGGATCTTTGCTTTTCAAATGTCCTGTGCATCTTTTTGTGTATTTAATGTCAATAAGGACGGTGCCATGTAAACTGCTTCAAGTGCCATCCCTTATTTAATTGAAGAAAAAAATATGTTCAGAAGTGAATTGTTTATATAAAGCCATAACACCTCAACTTGTTGAAGGACGGGTATAACAAGTTTCTATTTACAGTTCACAACACTTTTGTTTTTTTTTCTAGACAAGCAGAAGTATTGTACAATGCATGTCGTGTTACAGTTTATAATACTATGCTATTTTTCAGTATGCGCATTTTTTTAAAGTTGAATACATATAAAAAACAATAAATAACTTTATAAACTTATCAGTCTTAACTAGTGTTGAGCGATTTTTATCGACAAAGTTGAAATCGGCAAGGTTTTTATGTGATCGAATTTTCCAGATCATGCGATAATTAAGGTTAAAATCTGAGCATCATCTATTAAATCGGCCTATTCGGCGCTTCTGTAATTTTGGCGGCCAGCAAATCAGATTATAGAATAGAGCAGGGTGAGATGTGTGTGCGACGTCATGACTGGGATGTGTATGGTTGCGATTGGCTGGAAAAATCACATGACCTCGTTTTACATAGAACAGCGTTTCCTGTTTCAGCCTCAGTGTCTCTCAGCGTCTCATAGGGAAAGGACGTGCGCTCTGCCTGTGGCCACACAGCTCAGCGAAATTAGTCTATTTCTGCACAGAGAAACCTCTGCTATTAGCTGTGATCCTTCCAATTTAGTTATATTAGAGATTTGAAGATTTTATGTAGTTAGCTAGAGAATTTTAAAGCAGCATCTACCGGTGTAAAGTCACGGCGGAGGGAGCGGGGGGGGGGGGGCCCCCGCGGGCGAACACAGACAAGCTCTATCTATAAAGAACATTGGATAAAGTTCACCAAGACTTAGTGTAGATATTGTAGTGGAATATCTTTATTATTAACAGTTTTGCTATTGAAGTATTTCCCAGGATATTGGGCAGTTCTGAACTTATATTGGATAAACAACATTTCCTATTAACTGCAGGTCTCCTTTGTTAAGCTGCAAAACTCCACATTTATTATCAGTATACATTTCGATAGGTTGTACAATTTTTACCATTACACCTGTGACTGCTTTATATTTCAACCTTGGCACTTAAATTACAATCCAGCATATCTTGATCAGCCACACATCACAGGTTCAGTATAGTTTACCAAAAATACCGGTGTATCGTACGAAAACATCACAGTTTACGTGATTTTTATTGACTTTTGCGCACCAGTATTGCGTTCTTGGACGCAGCATCTACGTAAAATCTTAAAACAGCAGTTCTTTATTCACCACATTTGAAATTGAAAGTGCAAAAATTAACCGTATATTATAACAAAGACATAACATTTACGTGTTTTTGACTTTTTGCGCACTCCATTACTTTGTCATTGGAGCAGCATCTACTTAAATCTTAAAACCTCACTTCTATATTCACCACAGGTGAATTGAAGGTCAAAAAATACCTGTATTATACGAAAACACTAACAGATACGTGTTTTTTGACTTTTGCGCAACCCAGTACTGTTCATCTGACAGCAGCAACTACGTAAATCTTAAAAAAAGCAATACTATATTCACACCACAGGAGAATTCGAAAGAGGTGCAAAAAATACTGTTTATATATATCAAAACATAACAGTTACGTGTGTTTTTGACTTTTGCGCACCCAGTACTGTTCATTGTACGCACATCTACGTAACATCTTAAAACAGCAACTTTCTATATTCACCACAGGTGAAAAGTTGAAAAGCGGTGGGCAAAAAATACCGTTTATTATATCAAAACATACAGTTACGTGTTTTTTTTGACTTTTGGCGCACCCATACTGTCATTGACGCCAGAAGCAATCTACGGTAAATCTTAAAACCAGCAACATTCTAATATTCACCAAGTGAATTGAAAGGTGCAAAAAACACCGTGTAGTAAACTGAAAACATAACAGATACCGTGTTTTTTATGACTTTTGCGCACCCAGTAAAAAAAAATAAAAACTGTTCATTTGACGCAGCATCTACGTAAGATCTTTAAAACATCAATCTTCATATTCAACCACAGGAGAATTGAGACAAGGTGCAAAAAATACAGTGTATTATACGAAAACATAACAGATTACTGTTTTTTGCGACTTTTTTTTGCGGCAGCATCCAGTACTGTTCATTGACCTCAGCATCTACGTAAATTCTTAAAAACAGTCAATTCTATATTCAAAACCACAGTGAATTGAAAGGTCCAAAAAATACAGTTTATTTATATCAAAACCATTAACAGTTACGTGTTTTTTTGACTTTGCGCACCCAGTACTGTATCATATGACGCAGCATCAACGTACATCTTAAAACAGCAATTTCTATATACACCACAGGAGAATTGAGAAGGTGCAAAAATACCGTTTATTATATCTAAAACAAACAGTTTTACGTGTTTTTTGACTTTTTGCAGCACCCGTACTGTTTCAGTTGAACGTGCAGCATCTACGTAAATCTTAAAACAAGCCAATTCTAATTCACCACAGGTGAATTGAAGGATGCCAAAAAAATACCGTTTATCTATATCAAAACATAACAGTTTACGTGTTTTTTGCAACTTAATTGCGCACACAGAAACTAGTTATTGACAGAGCGCATCTTCTCAACGTAAATCTTAAAACAGCAATTCTATATTCATCCACAGGTGAATTTGAAAGGTGCAAAAAATAACGGTGTATTATACTGAAAACATAACAGATACTTTTTTTGTTAGACTTTTGCGCACCCAGTACTGTTCATTGACGAGCATCTACGTAAATCTTAAAAACAGGAATTCATATATTTCACCACGGTTGAATTGAAGGTGCAAAAAAGACCATATATTATACCAAAAAACTACAGATACGTGGTTTTTTGGTACGTTTTGCCAGTTCAGAGTTTGTTGATAGGACACCTAGCAGTTAAATTTGAATCCAGCAATTTTGTTTTGATTAGAGCGAATATGAGAAAACTGTGATTTGCCGTCTTTTAATAAGAGACTTCCATAACTATTCCCATACCTCCTAAATTTTTTTATATTTTCTGGACTGGAGCTAAAAGCATGTGGTAAGCGAGCATAAGAGTGGGGAGAAGCACATGTGTGAGGTAGAGGTACGAGAGAAGGTGCTCCCTTCAGTGCTGGCGACCAACACGCATGCCAGCGGATCGTCAGTTGCAGGACCTTCACCTGTCATTCGCTGGGTAGCCCTGTGAATCTAAGTAACGAACATCGTCGCCATCTGTCCGTTCAGTGGTATAATGCAACCTGCATCTAGCAGTTCTTAACCTCCACGTCCACCCCTGTCACTGGCCTACAAATGTTCGTCCATCAGCATCATCAGCATCCGTCCAACATGAAGCGCCCAAATGTTCAACTCGTGTACCCACCCACCACTGTGTATAATCCATGTGTTTTGAGACCTCTTTGATGACAAAATGCGTTTGGGTCAGAAGGCATGTTAAAGATATCAAAGAGATTGATTTTAGTCTGCTCTGACGCCCAGTTACTGATGCCACCAGAGGAGGTGACAGCCCGGATCAATCTCGTCAAAAATCCCGGCGGCTCGGCAACCGCCTTGCAATGCCCCTGCTTGTAAGCCCGGCAGTTCTGGATGCCGAAATCAAGGACTGACCAAGTCACCTGTGTTGATGATGAATGAAGATGACACATTGTGCGTATTCCACCTGGTCTTCTTCCGCAGAATTTGCTTGCGAGCAGCTTCAACAGTGGACGAGGAGGAAGACGAATGGGTAGTGACCAATACTGTCCCGCCACAAAAAGTGAGAGGGCGGTCGCAGAAGTCCGCTGATAATGATCCGCCAGCCCACGTCCCAGGTCAGCAAACCCCGCTCCTTCGCTTATCGCCGTCAAAAGTCCAGAGGACCTCTCAAGCCTGGCCTACTTTGAGCAAGCTTCTGATTCTCACACCAGCGATGTTCATATGCCGCCTTTTGCCGTAAACCGCATAAGTTAGAGGCAATAACCGATAAGGGATAACCACCACCAACATGTCTAGTCACATGCCAGCGAATGAATGAGTTTTTGAAATAGGAGGGAACACTTGGCCAAAAAGGCCAGACCGACGCCGGGGCCTCAACCACTGTCCACTCCCACATGTCTCCGCCGTCCTCCTCCTCCGGCCACCCACCAAGCGTATATTCCTCCGCTGCCCATTGTCACTCAGAGTCATGATCAGGTATCCAGCCTACCACGCTTCAGCCTCCACCTGTCGCCCGAAGTACCACCAGCACACCAAGACC
Source organism: Phyllomedusa bahiana (assembly GCA_025379985.1). Lineage (NCBI taxonomy): Eukaryota > Metazoa > Chordata > Amphibia > Anura > Hylidae > Phyllomedusa > Phyllomedusa bahiana. The sequence goes on from JAODAL010054645.1 coordinate 19,055, forward strand.
CTCATCCTACCCCTTCTCCTTCGCGCCAGTTTTACGACCCTGCACGCCGTACAGCGGCCAGTCACACCCCAGCCTCTGTCTTCCAGGTTTAGGGAACAGAAGAAAACACATTAACCCAAACCATTCCCAAAGCCAAAAGCCTGAATGTCGGCATTGCCAGGCTTTGTGGCCTTGAAATGTTGCCTTTCCGTCTGGTGACACAGAATGGGTTCCGCCAACGTCAATGGCCCTCGCCCTGCCCCAATACCAGATGCCGAGCAGGCATTTCTTGCCATAAAAGCACGACCCTGCCCTGCCACCACTGTGCGTCATCTAAATATTTCAAGCGCGTTGTCTGCATCTGTGTCCGAATAAGGTCCGACCTCACCACCGACACATGGACTAGGAAAGCACGGCCAAGGCCCGCTATATCTCATAGACAGCTCACTGGCTTGAGCTGGTGGAGTCTCTGGGGTGACGGTGGTCTCTCAGCCTCGCGCACCGAGCTCTCAAAAAACTTCAGGATGGAGTGCAGTCTCTTACCCCCAAGGTCCCTTGGTGGCATCCACGTGCCCAGAGACACCAGGCGTGTTGAAATAAATCTGCCTTGGAGACCGGCCACACACACATGACAAGAGCTGTGGACGGCTCTACAGCAACGAGACCGAGCCCGCTGGCTTGGGTGGTACAATGAACCATGTGCCATGCAAGGTGGTGTCGATAACGGCGAAATCTGCTTGCCGTGCCCTTAAGATCGGTAGGCTGAGCACATCCTTGCCTGGCACATGTCAAATGAACTCACTTGTCGATCCAGAAATTTCTAAAGAGCTACCCGGGTCCCCAGGACTGCCTGCTGAAGAAGGCTCGATGGGTCGATTCGCACTTCCAGGCCGTTCGCACCCTGCATCAATCCCGCCTGGCTGCGTTGCAGCGTCGCACATCTTCCTCCCGTCAACCGTCTCATAGTTGTAACCACATGGCAACAACGCTGGAATTCCAACCCCTCCACATCTCCAGCGATGTGGCCAGCAGCGCAGTGCCATTACGCAGTACGAAGTGACACATGTGCGCTGACAAGCAGCGGTTACGGACCATCGGGGTTTGAACTCACCGAGAGTTGGAGGCATGTGAAAGAGCCTCCAGCAAACCATCCTTGCCAGTTTTGAAGAAGCCACCCAAAATGGTCAATGCGGAGACAATGCCCTGTCAGCATGACATTGTGGTGATCTAGTTTCTGGAACGATCGAATGACACTCTTGAAACTACAGGTCCCGCCAGCGACGGAGAGGAGACGGACAACAGATGCGGACCACGGAGCACTTTCTCTCCGTCAAATCCACAAGGCCCGACAGTTTCACAAGTACAATCGGTCCTTCATTAGGCAGTGTTCGGGTCCGAGAAGCTAGTGCAAGTGGACGCCATACAGCTCTCAGGGTGCATCATCCTTCAGGCAAGCACCAGGGCGTAGTTGTTTTTAAGCAGTGCCGGAGGCACGAGGAGGAGGAGAGGAGGTATTCCTAGACGACCGATGTTACCGACGTCCCTTGAGGCCTTTGGAAAGAGGTTGGCGCGACTTTGAGGCGGAGGAGGAAGTATGAGGAAGATCATTTTGCTAGTGCCCCTACGACCCAGAAGGACTTCTGGAATCAAGGCTCCAATCCTCTCTACATGAGTGTCTTGGATGCTCCAATTCCACCACCAATCCTCGCATTAAGGCTCATCAAATGAACAACAGTATTACTGGGTTGGTACCACCCTCCTGGATCCCCGGTACAAAACAAAATCAGCACTTTCATCCACCCACCCAAATAAGAAGATTTATAAATGCAGGAATGGAGGAAACCTTGTCTGATTGATCACAGGAGAACATCAGTTGCGTCTGCGTCACGTTCCCAAATGTACGGTGGAACAACATCAGCGACGTGAACAGCAGTAGAGAGCCCAAGTAGGTCGTAGCGGCAGCTGAGGCAAGGTGGCAGAAGCCTAATGGTGTAGACCTCTGGCAATCTTTGTTTACCACCGTCACCAACTGTCATGCAAAGCCTGGGCACACATCCAAAACACACCGAGAATCAGCTTAAGATCAAGGGTGCACGACTATCTGCGTGCTCAACACCAGTGATGTTTATAGCATGTGTCCGGACCCAATAGACTTCTGGTATCCAAAATTGACGAAATGGCCCCGAGCTGCGCTTCAACGCATAGAGGTGTTGTCCCCATGCCCAGCAGCCACGCATATCTGAAAGCGGAACCTTCCAGCACAGCTGAGGATCATTACAGACAAACGCATCCGGCTATTCCACAATAATGTTGGATCGTTTGACCATTCCATCAAGATGAATCAGGCATGGATCTCTGATGATGTTGTGGGCCCCAATTGCCGAGGTCACCGATAAGTTTTCCGGTCTACTTCACAATTCTTTTCAACAGAAAATGGTCCTCTGAAAACTTTTTTTAAAATGATCATTTCTTAATGCAATTTTTATTCTCTTTTCCTAACAAGCAGTTCATTCTGAGGGTTTTGCTGTGAGGAGACTGTAAAAGACAGCAATGTTTCATGACAACACTCGTATTCCATTTACGTCACTTTATCTTAATGAAGTTTTTCGCATTGTCAACGGTTTTTGAGTCATGTTGCTGTGAAACAGCAATAATCATGGTCCTTAGGAAAAAAAAAAACATGAAATGTGACTTCTAAGTGTGCATTTCTCCTCACAATTTTTTAATAGAGGCCTGAGAATCAATTTATAAATATTTTGGGGTCATGTTTGCTGTGAGATACAGGCTATAATTATGGTCCTTTGGAATAGAAATGTGCTTTCAAGTGGCATTTCTCCCTTCCACCAATTTTTAACAGTGGCTTAAGAAGTCATTTTTATAATTTTTTTTGAGATCTTATATTTCATGCCTCTTGAAATGCAGCAATACTACAGATCCTATTATAAAAAATGTGTTTTCTAACAGACATTAGTTCTTCACTAATTGACCCAAAGTGGCTCAAGGTCATCTTTGAAATTTTGGTTGGGTGCATTTTGCTGTGACATGGCAGCTATACTACAGGTCCAATCTAAAAATGTTTGTTTCTAACAGACATTTGTTTCTTCACAATTGACACAAAGAAGTGGCTCAAGGGTCATGCTTTGAATTTTTGGGGCATTTTGCTGTGACATGCAGCTATACTACAGGGTCCTATTCTAAAAAATGTTGTTTCTAAACAACCTTGTTTTTCACACACACACACACACACACACACAGTTGGCTCAAGGGCATGCTTGAATTTTTGGGGCGCATTTTGGCTGTGACATGCAAGCTATCTTACAGGACCTATTCTAAAAAATGTTGTTTCTAACAGACATTTGTTCTGCACAATTTCAAGAGTGGCTCAAGGGATGGTGCTTTCAGAAACAAGGAATAGTAGGACACAGTAATGGACACATATTTGCAAAAGACTTGTTTTGCAAGATCTATAACATAGCTTATCAATCCCTGTATTGAAGACAAACCCATTGTAATACAATGAAAAAAAAGAGAAACAAAAGACATGGTGGGATTCCATCCTATTTTTAAAAATGTGTTTTTCTTATGAATTAAAGTACTAAAAAACTTGATGTACAAAATATCTGTTTAAAAAAAATTCCTCTGATTGTACAAGGGAGGCTAACAGGAAAAACTTGACCAGAGTAGGTTATTCAGAAAACATGGAGTATGGGACACAGACATAGAACAACGTACAGAGACCATTTCCTCCAGCACGTTGAGTAAAAATGATAAAAAGAAAGCCAATAGTAAAGGCACCTGGTGTAACAGGAGCGGTTAAAACCACCAGTAATTTTCCAAGTGAAGCTCAATATGGTCCACACTCCACATACGGAGGGTCAACGAAGCGCTACCTCAGGTATTTACTGTGTACAGAGGAAGGGCTGGAGTTTTCTCACACTTCCGCTTCCCCCACTCAGCTTTTTCAAGGGACGACATTTTTTGTTGCTGCTTTATCCGGGCATTTTTTAACCTGCGGTTAAAAGGGTTACGACCCCCACCTGGGGTTTCACCGCACCCCTGAAAATCCGGCCCCGGGGCATGCCAGTGGCCCAGGACAGGGAAAAAGCCCAAAGCCCCGTGGGAAAAAAAAATGGGGGTTGAAAGACCCTTTTTTTTGGCACTTTTTTAAAATTTTGGGGGGCCAAAGCAGGTTTGGGGGGTCATGCTTTTGGCCCAAAGGGAAAAATTTTTAAAGGGCCCCAAAGTCCAGTGGAAAATAAAATGGGGGTTGAAAGACTCCTTTTTTCCCCGGGACTTTTAAATTTTGGGGGTCATGCGGTTTGGGCTCATTTCTGGGCCCAGGACTTTTTTATTTAAAAGTCCAAAGGAAAAATAAAATGGTGGTTGAAAGACTCCCCCCTTTTTCCCGGGGACTTTTTAAATGTGGGGTCAAAGCAGGGTTTTTTTGGGTCAAAGCTTTGGCCCAGACAAAAGGGTAAAGTCAATGTCCCAGTTTAAAATAAAAGGTGGTTTTAAAAAACTCCCCTTTTTTCCCCCCCTTTTTAAAAAGTGGGGGTCATGCAGGTTTTGGGGGGGTCATGCCTGTGGGCCCCGGACAGGGTTTTTAGTTTTTAATTTTCCCGTTCAACTAAAAAGGGGTTTTAAAGACCCTTTTTTTTTCCGGCACTTTTTTAAATTTTGGGTCATGCAGGTTTTTGGGGTTTATGCTGCGTTCCCCGGGCAGGGAAAAATTTCCCCAAAGTCCATTTTAAGTAACAAGATGGTTTCCCAAAACATACTGCCTTCGGCACATTTTTATATTTGGGTGATGCAGGTTTTTAAGGGGCAGGCTGTGGTTTCAAGACAGGATAGTAAAATTGGCTGGAAATTTTTTTCGTGCCTTTTTTTAAAAACCTGGTTTTTTGCCAAAGATGTTTGGACCTATCCATTTGACTGTTGTTTGGGTGTTAATTTCAGCTTCCCCCAGCCTTGTTTGGGTGTAAAAAAAAGGGGTTGTTGCTTCCCCTGAACCCTTTAAAGGTAATCGCTCCCTAATCGATGCTCACTACGAAAAAACCCTTAAACGATAGCGGCCCCACTAAACGACTATCGACGATCTCGATAAACCAACGCAATGCTCAACACAAATCCCTTAAAAAATAATGTTTAGAGAGAGAAATTTATCATACACAAAAATAAAGTTATAAAAAACTGTAACAATTTTACATAAAAACCCTTTTTTGGTTTTTTTTGTTACTGAAAACAAAATTTTTTTGAGTGGCATTTTTATTTAAAAAAACACAGCAAACTTTTAAATATTTTTTCTTTTTTCTTATATTGTTTCCCATTGCTTCTCAACAGAACCTTAAAAATTTCTAAAGGGGCTGAAAGGACATGGGGAAACGCCAGCTTAAAGCCCCATTCACTTTTTCCCCGAAAAAAAAGTAAGACACCCACATGGGTTTGGGTTTATTATTTTTGC
>JAODAL010054646.1:0-24493 GCA_025379985.1 Phyllomedusa bahiana
AGGCCCGGAGAGGGGGCCCCCCCCCGGCCCCAGAAGGGGGGGCGACACACCCAGAGGTCTTTGGGGGGGCCCGGGGGGGCATCAAGGGGGTTTCCCCAAATATGAGGGGCGATAACCCCAAGGGGAGGGGGGGGAAACCCCCGGGGGCCAGGAGGGGGCGATCCAAAACCCCCGAAAGGGCCCAGCACTCAGGTAGGGGTCACACCCAATTTGGGGGCCCGTAGGGGGGGGCACAAAAATGGTTGGGGACACAAAGGGGGGTCACACCCAGAGGGCCACACCAGGTGAAGGGGGGGCCCCACCCCGGGTTGCCACCAGGGGGGGGGCGATCACACCGGGGCCCAGGTAGGGGCGATCACCCGATTGTGCCCCCCCGGGGAGGGGCATCACCCAAGGTTCTCCCCCGTGAGGGGCGTCACACCCCGGTTTCCCAGCACCAGTGAGGGGCACCACCCCAAGGGTCCCCCACGGTGGGGGGGATCAACCCAGATGTGCCAAAAGGGGGAGGGGGGGGCACAAAAGGGGTAGGGGGGGGATCACCCCAATGGGGCCCCCGGGGGGGCATCACACCCAAGGTCTCAGCCCGTAGGGGCTCCAAACCCAGGGGGGGCCACCCTTTTGGGGGGGGGAAAAACCCCTTTGGCCCAAAGGGGGACAAACCCCCCGGGGCCAGCATCAGGGAGGGGCGATCCAAACCCCGAAAAAGGGGGGGGGGCCACACCAAGGTGGGAAAAGGGGGGGGGGGGGGGGGGGGGGTGGGGGGTGGGGGCAGGGGGGGGGGGGGGGGGGGGGGGGTGGGGCCTGGGTGGGGGAGGGGGGGGGGGGGGGGGGGGGGGGGGGGGGGGGGGGGGGGGGGGGGGGGGGGGGGGGGGGGGGGGGGGGGGGGGGCGGGGGGGGGGGGGGGGGGGGGGGGGGGGGGGGGGGGGGGGGGGGGGGGGGGGGGGGGGGGGGGGGGGGGGGGGGGGGGGGGGGGGGGGGGGGGGGGGGGGGGGGGCGGGGGGGGGGGGGGGGGGGGGGGGGGGCGGGCCGGGCCGCCCGAGGACGCAGAAAAACAAAAAAAAAACAAAAAAAAAAAAAAAAAAAAAAAAAAAAAAAAAAAAAAAAAAAAAAAAAAAAAAAAAAAAAAAAAAAAAAAAAAAAAAAAAAAAAAAAAAAAAAAAAAAAAAAAAAAAAAAAAAAAAAAAAAAAAAAAAAAAAAAAAAAAAAAGGGGAGGGGCGATCAACCAGATGGTCTCCCCGGTGGGGGCGATCACACCAGATGGTGCCAGAGTAGGGCGTACACCAGATGGTGCCAAAGGTGAGGGCGATCACCCCGATGTGCTCACACCAGGTGGGGGCGTCACACCCAGATGTGCTCAAGGGCCCCCGGGGGCTGTGGGGGCGATACACCAATGGTTGGCCCCCAGTGAGGGCGATACACCCAGTGGTGCTCAGCCCGTGAGGGCGGATACACCCAATGGTGCTCAAGTGGGGGCGATCTACCCGATGTGCTTCAAAGGGGAGGGGCGATCCCCAGATGGTTCCACACAGGGAGGGGCGATCAACCAGAGGTGCCAGCACCAGGTGAGGGCGATCACACCCAGATGGTGCCCCCAGTGAGGGGGGTCAACCCAGTGGTGCCACTCAGGTGGGGGCGATCACACCCAGATGGGCTCAGGTGAGGGGCATCACACCCAATGGTGCTGTCGGGGGGGCATACCCCAGAGGTGCCAGTAGGGGGCGATCAACCAGAGGTGCCCAGCATCAGGTGAGGGGCACCACCCGATGTCCAGCATCGGAGGGGCGTCACACCAAGAGGCACAGGTGGGGGCGATCACACCCAGATGGGGCTCCCGGGTTGGGGGTGGGGGGGGGGGTAAAGGGTGAGGTGGGGGGCCCGGGTTGGGGGAGGGACACACCCAGATGGTGCTCAGGTGAGGGGGCGATCACACCCAGATGGTGCTCAGGTGAGGGGACGATCACACCCAGATGGTGCTCAGCACTCAGGTGAGGGGCGATCACACCCAGATGGTGCTCAGGTGAGGGGACGATCACACCCAGATGGTGCTCAGGTGAGGGGACGATCACACCCAGATGGTGCTCGGCACTCAGGTGAGGGGGCGATCACACCCAGATGGTGCTCAGCACTCAGGTGAGGGGCGATCACACCCAGATGGTGCCCAGCACTCAGGTAGGGGGCGATCACACCCAGATGGTGCCAGCACCTCAGATGAGGGGGGGATCACACCCAGATGGTGCTCAGCACTCAGGTGAGGGGACGATCACACCCAGAGGGTGCTCAGCACTCAGGTGAGCGGGCGATAACACCCAGATGGTGCCCCAGCACACAGGTGAGGGGACGATCACAAACCCAGATGGTGCTCAGCATCTCAGGTGAGGGGGCGATCACACCCAGATGGTGCCCGCACTCAGGTGAGGGGCGATCACACCCAGATGGTGCCCAGCACTCAGGTGAGGGGGCGATCACACCCAGATGGTGCCCAGCACTCAGGTGAGGGGGCGATCACACCCAGATGGTGCTCAGGTGAGGGGCGATCACACCCAGATGGTGCTGAGCACACAGGTGAGGGGCGATCACACCCAGATGGTGCTCAGCACTCAGGTGAGGGGCGATCACACCCAGATGGTGCTCAGCACACAGGTGAGGGGGCGATCACACCCAGATGGTGCTCAGCACACAGGTGAGGGGGCGATCACACCCAGATGGTGCTCAGCACTCAGGTGAGGGGGCGATCACACCCAGATGGTGCTCAGCACTCAGGTGAGGGGGCGATCACACCCAGATGGTGCTCAGCACTCAGGTGAGGGGGCGATCACACCCAGATGGTGCTCAGGTGAGGGGGCGATCACACCCAGATGGTGCTCAGATCTCGGGTGAGGGGACGATCACACCCAGATGGTGCCCAGCACTCAGGTGAGGGGCGATCACACCCAGATGGTGCTCAGCACTCAGGTGAGGGGGCGATCACACCCAGATGGTGCTCGGCACACAGGTGAGGGGCGATCACACCCAGATGGTGCTCAGCACACAGGTGAGGGGGCGAATCACACCCAGATGGTGCCCGCACACTCAGGTGAGGGGCGATCACACCCAGATGGTGCTCAGCACTCAGGTGAGGGGGCGATCACACCCAGATGGTGCCCGCACTCAGGTGAGGGGCGATCACACCCAGATGGTGCTCAGCACTCAGGTGAGGGGGCGATCACACCCAGATGGTGCCCAGCACTCAGGTGAGGGGGCGATCACACCCAGATGGTGCCCAGCACTCAGGTGAGGGGCGATCACACCCAGATGGTGCTCAGCACTACAGGTATGGGGGCGATCACACCCAGATGGTGCTCAGCACTCAGGTGAGGGGGCGATCACACCCAGATGGTGCCCAGCACTCAGGTGAGGGGGGCGATCACACCCAGATGGTGCTCAGCACTCAGGTGAGGGGGCGATCACACCCAGATGGTGCACAGCACTCAGGTGAGGGGGCGATCACACCCAGATTGTGCTCCGCACACAGGTGGGGGCGATCACACCCAGATGGTGCTCAGCACTCAGGTGAGGGGGGCGATCACACCCAGATGGTGCCCAGCACTCAGGTGAGGGGGCGATCACACCCAGATGGTGCTCAGGTGAGGGGGCGATCACACCCAGATGGTGCTCAGCACTCAGGTGAGGGGGCGATCACACCCAGATTGTGCTCAGCACTCAGGTGAGGGGTCGATCACACCAGATGGCCCAGCACTCAGGGGAGGGGCGATCACACCAGAGGTGCTCAGGTGAGGGGGCGATCACACCCCGGGTGGTGTCAGCACTCAGGTGAGGGGGCGATCACACCCAGATGGTGCTCAGCACTCAGGTGAGGGGGCGATCACACCCAGATGGTGCCCAGCACCAGGTGAGGGGGCGATCACACCCGTGGTTTCCCCGCACTCAGGTGAGGGGCGATACACCCAGATGGTGCTCGCACTCAGGTGAGGGGCGATCACACCCAGATGGTGCACAGGGAGGGGGCGATCACCCAGATGGTTGCCCCAGCACTCAGGTGAGGGGGGCGATCACAAACCCCGATGGTTCACAGGTGAGGGGGCGATCACACCCAGATGGTGCTCAGCACTCAGGTGTGGGGGCGATCACACCCCGATGGTGCTCGGGACTAGGTGAGGGGGCGATACACCAGATGGTGCGGCACTCAGGTGGAGGGGGCGATCACCCCAGATGGTGCTCAGCACTCAGGTGAGGGGGCCGATCACACCCAGATGGTGCCCAGCACTCAGGTGAGAGGCGATACACACCAGATGGTTGCTCAGCACTCAGGTGAGGGGGCGAAACACACCCAGATGGTGCTCGGCACCAGGTGGGGGACGATCACACCCAGATGGTTGCTCGGCACTCAGGTGAGGGGGGATCCCCACCCAGATGGTGCTCAGCACAACCCGGTTAGGGGGCGATTCACACCCAAGATTGGTTTCTCGGCACCAGGTGAGGGGGCGATCACACCCAGATGGTGCTCAGCCCCTCGGTGGGGGGCGATCACACCCAGATGGTGCTCAGGTGAGGGGGCAATCACACCCAGATGGTGCTCAGCACTCAGGTGAGGGGGCGATCACACCCAGATTGTGCTCAGCACTCAGGTGAGGGGACGGTCACACCCAGAATGGTGGCTTTAGGTGAGGGGGCGATCACACCCAGATGGTGCTCGGCACACAGGTGAGGGGGCGATCACACCCAGATGGTGCTCAGGTTAGGGGGCGATCACACCCAGATGGTGCTCAGCAATCAGGTGAGGGGCGATCCACCCAGATGGTGCTCAGGTGAGGGGGGGGGGCGATCACACCCAGATGGTGCTCAGCACTCAGGTAGGGCGATCAACCCAGATGGTGCTCGGCACCGGTGAGGGGGCTCACACCCAGATGGTGCCCCGCACCAAAGGTGAGGGGGGGGGTACCCCAGTGGTTGCACCCGGTGAGGGGGCGATCACACCGATGGTGCTCAGCACTCCGGGGGAGGGGCGATCACACCCAGTGGTGCCAGCACTCAGGTGAGAGGGCGATCAACACCCAGATGGTGCCCAGCATTTAGGTGAGGTGGCGATTACACCCAGATGTGCCCAGCACACAGTGAGGGGGCGTCACACCAAGATTGTGCACAAGGGGGGGGGATCACCACCCAGATGGTGCTCCCCAGGTTGAGGGGCGGGTCACACCCAGAGTGCTCAGCCTCATGTGAGGGGCGATCACACCCAGAGGTGGCTTCAGTTTAGGTGGCGATCACACCCAATGGTCCGGCACCAGGTGAGGGCGATCACACCAATGGTGCCCCAGGTGAGGGGCATACACCCAGATTTTGTCAGCACTCAGGTGGGGGGCGATACACCCAGAATGGTGCTTCAGGTGAGGGGACGATCAACACCCTATGGGTGCCCGGGATTTAGGGGGAGGGGGCGATCACACCCAGCTGGTTCCAGCACTCAGGTGAGGGTGCGATCACACCCAAGGGTGCTCACATTTAGGTGAGGGGGCGATCACACCCGATGGTGCCCCAGCGCTCAGTGGGGCGATCACACCAAATGGTGCTCCCCCAGGTGAGGGGCATCACACCAGATGGTTTTCCCAGCACTATGAGGGGGGGATCCACCCAGATGGTGCCAGCCTCGGTGATGGGCGATCAACCCAGAAGGGGCCCCAGGGGAGGGGGCGATCACACCCAAGTGTGCTCAGCACTCAGGTGAGGGCATCACACCCAGATGGTGCCCCGCACCAGGTGAGGGGCGATCACACCCAATGGTGCTCAGGGGGGGGGCATCAACCCAGATGGGCTCAGTTGAGGGGGGGATCACACCCAATGGTGCTCGCCTCATTTAGGGGGCGTCACACCCAGATGGGGCTCAGCACTAGGGAGGGGACGATCACACCCAGATGGTGCTCAGTAGGGGGACGATCACCCCAATGGCTCAGGGGGAGGGGGGGCACCCCAGATGGTGCTCACACTCAGGTGAGGGGCGATCCACCCGATGGTGCACAGGTGAGGGGGGGATCACACCCAGATGGTGCCGCCAGGTGGGGGCGATCACACCCAGAAAAAAAAGGGGCTCAGCACTAGGTGAGGGGGGGGGTCACACCCAATGGTTCCCAGGTGAGGGGGCGATCACACCAATGGGCTAAACCCGGTGGGGGACGATCACACCCAGATGGGCCAGCACCAGTGAGGGGGGGGATCACACCCAAATGGTGCTCAATGGGGGGGGCGTCACACCAGATGGTGCCAGGTGAGGGGGGGGATCAACCCCGATGGTGCAAGGTGTGGGGCGATACCCCCATTGGGCTCAGCACCAAGGGGAGGGGGCGATCAACCCGTTTGGGGCCGCACCCGGGGGGGCTTATCCCCCAAGGGGCCACCCAGGGGGGGGCGACCCAAATTGGGGCGCACTCTGAGGGGGGAACACCGGATGGTGCCCGCATAGGAGGGCACACACCCAGATTGCCAGCACTAGGTGAGGGGGCCGTCCAACCCCAAAGGGTGCTCATAGGGGGGGGTCCCCCAATGGTCCAAAGGGGGGGGGATCAACCCAGATGTTTCTCTTTGGGGGGGATTTACACCCAATGGGCTCGCATACAAGTGACATACCCCAGATTCCACACCGGGGAGGGGGGGTTTTTTAAACCCAATGGTCCAACACTAGGTGAGGGGGCATAACCCAATGGGGCCCACCAGGGGGGGGCATCACACCCTAATTTGGGGATTGAGGGGGGGGTCACACCCAGATGGTGCTCAGCACTCAGGTGAGCGGGCGATCACACCCAGATGGTGCTCAGGTGAGGGGGCGTTCACACCCAGATGGTGCTCAGCACTCAGGTGAGGGGGCGATCACACCCAGATGGGGCTCGGCACACAGTCCTGTACTGCTACATGCTGCTCCCTACAGAGCACCGCAGAGGAGACGTTCTGTAAAATAGTCGCCATCTCTGATTCCAGGCAACAGGAGCCGGACGCTGCAGATGTAACCACAGCTTTGGCCAGTACCACAGCGGTCACCACGATTTGCACAGATTTGTGGCACTACTGTTCATTGTGTCATATGTTTTGGATGTTGCAGTCCATTGTTTCCCAAATAAGGCCGGGTTCACACAGCTCATTTTAAGGGTTATTTTGCCGTCCAAAACCAGAAGCTTTTCCACTCTCCTTCTGTCTGATGGTTCAGCATCAAAATAAGCAGGGCTAAGCTGCATAGCATAACTGATGACTATACCCTCAGCATCCACTACCTGTGTGAGATGATGGGTGTTGTTATAAAGACCCTTATATAGCGTACATACTCATTCTATAGAATATTGCTAGCGGAGCTGGCCCTGACCTGTAGCCCACAGAGCTCACACTTCACGGACCACAGTAGAATGGACAGATATTAGAGGAGCGGCTGGGATACAGGACACCACTATGCAGCGCTGGGCGTCGGCACTTTGGATTCATGACGTTTCTATCCGGAGGTGCACTTGTCTGAAGTGATGACCGCTCCCTTCGCCGGCAGCTGCTGACCTGTATGTTGTAATAGTGCTGTATCGTGTGAATAGGGCCGCGGGGTGAATCTACATGGGATGTTTTAGTTGTGGTTTATGCCATGACGTCATTTTAGTAGTAGGCATCTTCGCTGTGACAGGACAAACCAGCAAAAAACTAAAAATGGTCTTGTTTTCTCCGGGCAGCATGGATCCTCTCCAGCACAGGGCACTCTAGGGGTGAGATCGGTTTATAGGTAGCAATAATATTGATAAGCTTTCCTTAGGGTAGTGGGTTTGTACCCCTTGCCAATCACCTGTACAAGAGAGAGGGGGGGGGGGGGGGGAGGCCATGACCTTTTCATGACTGAGTATGTATAGTCCAGGACCCGTCCTGCAGGTAAAGCAGCTGGGGGCACCCTAATGAGTGCACTGCAGGTAAAGCAGCTGGGGGCCCCCCTCTGAGTGCACTGCATGTAAAGCAGCTGGGGGCCCTCCTCTGAGTGCACTGCATGTAAAGCAGCTGGGGGCCCTCCTCTGAGTGCACTGCAGGTAAAGCAGCTGGGGGCCCCCCTCTGAATGCACTGTAGGTAAAGCAGCTGGGGAGCCCCATAATGAGTGCACTGCATGTAAAGCAGCTGGGGAGCCCCATAATGAGTGCACTGCATGTAAAGCAGCTGGGGAGCCCCATAATGAGTGCACTGCATGTAAAGCAACAAGGGGCCCCCTTATGAATACCCTGCAGATAAAGGAGCGGGGGGATCCCCTAATGAGTACACTGCAGGTAAAGGAGCTGGGGGCCCCCCTAATGAGTACACTGCAGGTAAAGGAGCTGGGGGATCCCCTAATGAGTACACTGCAGGTAAGGCAACAAGGGGCACCCTAATGAGTGCACTGCAGGTAAAGCAGCTGGTGGCCCCCCTAATGAGTACACTGCAGGTAAGGCAACAAGGGGCACTCTAATGAGTACACTGCAGGTAAGACAACAAGGGGCACCCTAATAATGAGTACACTGCAGGTCAAGCAGCTGGGGGCCCCCCTAATGAATCCACTGCAGGTAAAGGAGCTGGGGAACCCCCTAATGAGTACACTGCAGGTAAGGCAACAAGGGGCACCCTAATGAGTGCACTGCAAGTAAAGCAGCTGGGGAGCCCCATAATGAGTGCACTGCAGGTAAAGCAGCTGGGGAGCCCCATAATGAGTGCACTGCATGTAAAGCAGCTGGGGAGCCCCATAATGAGTGCACTGCAGGTAAAGCAGCTGGGGAGCCCCATAATGAGTGCACTGCAGGTAAAGCAGCTGGGGGCCCCCTAATGAGTGCACTGCAGGTAAAGCAGCTAGGGTCCCAAATGAGTGTACTGCAGGTAAAGCAGCTGGGAGTCCCCCTAATGAGTGCACTGCATGTAAGCAGCTGGGGAGCCCCATAATGAGTGTACTGCAGGTAAAGCAGCTGGGGGCCCCATAAGGAGTGCACAGCACGTAAAGCAGCTAGGCTCCAAAATGCGTGTACGGCAAGTAAATCAGGTTGGAGGCCCCCTAATGAGTACACTGCAGGTACAGCAGCTAGGGCCCCAAATGAGTGTACTGCAGGTAAAGCAGCTGGGGGGCCCCATAATGAGTGCACTGCAGGTAAAGCAGCTAGGGCCCCAAATGAGTGTACTGCAGGTAAAGCAGCTGGGGGGCCCCCTAATGAGTGCACTGCAGGTAAGGCCATGTTCACACGGTGTATTTGCAGGGCATAATTACGCCCCGCAATTGCGCCGTATGACCGGGAGCGGGGGACTGAGCAGGGGGCCGGCACTTCGCCGGCCCATAGACTTGAATTGCTAGCGGCGCGTATTTGCGGCTAGTAATTCACATGTCAATTATCTCCCGCCCGGCGGCTTCGCCGGGCGGTGAGAGGAGACGTAATCCTTAGTTCTCTATGAGAACTGTGACTTACCGTAATGAATGGGCCGTTTTCGGCCCGTAATTGGCACACTTCGGCCATAGCTTAAAGCAGCTGGGGGGCCCATAAGGCTGGGTACGCACTGTGTTTGTTTTTACGAGCATTTTGCAGCAGTATTTTTAGGGTATGTTCACATATTGTTTTTTAAATGCCCAAAACGCCTGTAGAACACTTACCATAGACGACCATGAAAATCAGCGACATTGTTAAGACGACGCTGATTTTACTTGAGTATTTTTCGTGCATACTGACAAATGTATAGGAGGCAGAAATCTCCCTCGGGCAGTCCGTGTGCTTTTCCTCGTTGACATTCTGCCCTTCAAGCGCGCAATGTTCAAGGGGAAACAAGACCTTTTCGGCGCAGAACGTCCCCTTCAGCCGAAAGCAGGAGTGGAGCCGACACAGAGTATAATGTAAATGCTTGTACCTCTGAAAAATACGTGTCAAAAGCAGTGTGAATCCGGCTTACCAGGTGGTTGCAGGTAAAGTAGCTTGGGGACTCCTAACAAGCGGACTGCGCCATGGCTGCCTGCTATGATGGGGACACAGCAGCGTCATCTGATCTGTGGGGTGCGGAGATCCCTGCCGATCCTAAGGGTTAGTCATTACAGGCCTGGAGACCCAGTATATAGCCGGCGTCACGCTCCGTTTGGGGATAAAATGTCTGACATCTTTCTGGTGTTTTCATCTGTGTTTTTTGCAGAACGGCGCTACAGCCGGTTGTTGGATCTAGGTCAGTCAGGGAATATGAGACGCCACACATTGCTTTTATCTTTGTAGTTTTTTTCCCACTTTGACTGTATTTCCTGGGTTACTGCTGTTTTTTTTTCTAGGTGCAGCATGCTATGCACTATGGCACTTTTTTTCAGGCATTTGTGGTGTTTTTTCTTTATAGAGAGCACCCCTGTTTTAGGTGGGGTTTACACATTGCATTTTTGTTGCATTTTTTTTATATGGATCCAAAACACATGAAAAAAATGCATGTGTTTAAAAACAGCAAGAAAAGCATGTGATTTTTTTTTTTTTAAATGCAGGAGTTTTTAGGCGGGGTTCACACGGCTTATTCAAGCCGTAATTGCGGAACGGATTTCGCCCGCAATTACGGCTAGAGTACGGGACGGGGGCGGCTGCAGTACAGCACGCAATACGTCTGGAATCCGTGCCCGAAATAAGCCGTGTGAACGGCCCCTTACAATTAACACAAATGTGGAACACAGGTGAAACGTTGTGTTTTTGCTTTTTGTTTTTTTTTTATACCGGTGTTTTAGTTTGTATTTTTTGCATCAAGGTGCAAGCAAACAAAAAAGCGTGTGAACCAGTGCAATGGTGAGGCCACATGATGCAGATGCGTTGCGGTTGCTGCATGCAGTTTGCATTTTCGATCCCTCCTTTTACCATTTGATCACTATTATGTCACCATTTACAGTTATTGTCATTTGATGTATCTGTGTTTTTTGCTTCTCCAGTAATCAGGACGGACAGAACACAGATCCTCACTGCTGCCTCAGCCGCATGCGACTTGCTATCCCGGTAACAATCCACGTGCGGATGAAGGATGAGATTAAACGGCCAATGCAGGAAGAGAAGGGAGAAATCGTGAACACAATGTTAACATTGCATTGAGGTTTCTGCAACCACAAACAGAGATCTTGTAGAGTGAGTACGGCTATGCACATCATGGGTGCTCGGTGGAAAGGAATTCAGCCACGACTATTAAGGGTATGTTCACACGGCTTAAAATGGGACGCATTTTGTCACGTATTGATTGCGTACTGCACCCCAATCATTACAGTAATCCACAGTTCTCATAGAGAACTATGGATTACACCTCCTCTCCCCGCTCATACAATACGATCGTATTGTACGCTTGGGGAGATAATTGACATGTTATTTATTCACGGCGCTTAAGCGCCGCGAGTAATGACAGTCTATGGGCCAGCGGGCTGCCGTCCCCCAGCGCCGCGGGAGTATGGCCGATTGGCGCGAGCTCCCGCACACCCAGCGTAATTGCGGGGCATACTGTAGCCGTGCGAACATACCCTTACTATAAAAGTCACGGCACACCTTGATTGCAATGCAGATAATGCTGTGAATTTATTCCAGATTTCAATGACATTATGTAATATTTCATTTTCGGCATCAAAGATGATCATGCAATGGATTTTTGTAGACAAATAGAAAAGCCTGTATCCAGATGTGATGTTTCGGTATCAGGTAGCCTTCATTGGAAACATCTGAGAGAGGGAGAAAATCACGGCCTGCAGTCTGACAAACAGGGCATATGCGCGCTCTTCATTGAAAGCAAGGTGTACCGTGGTTTTTATAGTTACTGACAAATCTAGAAACTTGCTGCAGATTCAAACCGCAACACACCGTCAATGCGTGTTCCATTATTTTGTAGCTTGTTTTTTTTTTGGGGGGGGCGGGGGGGTGCTTTTTTCACAATACAAGTTGTGATTTAAAGAGGAGGCATTAAATGACATGTTTTTTTTATATGTGGGGAAAATGCCACAGAAAAAAATTGTGCTTGTATGCATTGTTGTGCAATAGCACAAATACATGTAGCACTAAAAAAAAAAAAAAAAAGGGTTTTTTGGGACGGGGGAAACAAAGGCCCGGGAAATTAATGGGAAAAAAGGAAGGATTTGTGCCCGACAAAAATGCAAAAAGGTTTAAATCCCGGGAGTCCCAAAACCGGGTTTGGCCCCCATTTAAAAGGGGGGGGGGGTTTAAAATATCCGGGGAATAGGAACGGTTTTGGGTTTCCGGGGAAATTTGTATGCGGGGAAAAATTTGGCCCCTAAAAATGTTTTCTTTGGGGTTTTTTGGGAAACCAAAAATTTAAAAAAACTTTTTTTTTATGGTTTTTTTAAAAAAAGGGGTTTGTTTTTTTTGGAAAAAAAGTTTTTTTTTTGGTTTTTTCTGGGGTTTTTTAAACCCAAACCCAAATTTCAAATGGAAAACAAAAAAAGAGAAGTTAAGAAAGAAAAAGGAAAAAACACCAACTGTTGAAAAAAAACCCTCGTGTAAAAGCAAAAATTCTTGGAAAAAAAAAAGAAAAAAAAAAAGGGGCCCCTTTTTGAGGGTTTTTTCTTTGAGTTCCCCCAAATTTGGTTTTTCATAAAAAAAAAATTTTTCTGAAAAAAAAAAAAAATTTTTTTGCAAAATCGGTTAAGAGTACGGGGCGTGTACAAAAAAACCCGGGGGAAAAGGGGCTTTGTTATCCCTTTAACCCCTTAAACATGCGGGGGGTTTTGGGTTTGCAGAACCCCCCCGGGTTGTCATGTTTGGGGTTCAAGGGCAGGTTTTGGGTTTTGCCCAAAATGGTAATATTCCAGGGGTTTTTTTTTTCAACGATTTTAAAGGAATTAAAAGGGAATGAATGGGGGTTTTTTTTTGAGGGGGAAAATGGGGAAAAATTTTTGAGGAAAATTATTTATTTTTAGTTTGGGGGCGGCCCCACAGCATAGTTTCGGGTTTTGTTAAAAAGTTTTTTTGGGATGAAACAGGGTTTTAGAAAAAAAAACAAAAAAAATTTTTTGTTTTTTTAAAAAAAAATTTGGGGGGACGATGGGAGTTTTTTTTGGGGGTTCATGATTTTGAGGACAAAAACACCAATTTTTTTATAAAATTTTTTCCCCTTTTTTACAACAAAGTTCCTCTTTTCAATTTTGTCCACCCGGGGAAAGGGGAAAACATCCTTTTAGTAGTCCCCGGGGTTTGTTTGGACAAAAATAACACAAAATTGACTAAGAACATGTGTTTTCTTTTCTTAAACCGATGTTTTAGGAGTTATTTTTTTTTTGGATTTTCAGGGAATTTTGGGTTTGGTCCGAAAAAGCGGAAGGGAAATAAGATGGGGTTTTTGGCAAACACGTTTAAATCCCCGTGGATACTTGTGGACCCGGAGGTCTGTCCCCGCTTTTTTTGGATGGGAATTTTGGATTATAAAAAGGGTTGAAAAAATTCCCCGGGGTTCCCCTTTTGATTATAGGGTAAAGGAAATTTTTGGTGGTTTTCTTTTTGGTCAGCTTTTCTGAGAGGAAATTTAAAAATTCTTTACGTTATTAAGAAACAATCCTTAGGAGAAAAAAGGTTTTGTTTTTCCCCCATGATTGTTTTTTTTTTTAAGAAGGAGAATGTTGTCAAAATATTTTGAAGGGAACAAAACAAAAAGAAGGGAAAAAAGGGTTTGGGTTTGTTTAAGTTTCCCGACACTGGGTGGGAAAAATTTTTAATGTCATTTTTTTTTAATGTGAAAAAAGCAAAATTGAAAAACCAAAAGAAAATAGCCAGAATTTATCGGGGTCAATAACCTGCCCGGGTTTTGGAAGAGAGGATATTTTTTGGAGGTTTTGTAAAATGTTAAAAGCCCCAGCTTTCTTTTTTATGAAAAACCCTGGGGTTTTTCCAAACGAAAGGTTTTTAAAACTTTTTGGAAAAAAAAAAGAAGGAAGGAATTTTTGGAAGGGGGTTGGGGGGGGGGGGCATTTTGGGGGGTTTTTGCTGGGGGGGATTTTTTTTGGGGTTTAAAATTTTGAAAAATTTTGTCACGAAAAAGGGGAAAAAAGAAGGGTTTTTTGGGGGTTTGGAGATTTTTTTGGGCAGGAACCGAAAACCCGCCCAAAAATTTTGTGAAAACCTTAAAATTTTTGGGGCACCCCCAGGCAATCCACGAGTTTAGGGAGATTTGTTTAACTCAAATTTGTTTATAGGGAAAGGGAAAGGGGGAACCTTTTAAACGGGGGAAATTTTTTCCCCCGGTGGGGGGGAAAAAGGGTTAAAAAAGGCCCTTTGGGTTTTGATAAAATTTTGTTTGGGGGGGTTCCCCCTAACTCCATAAATAGAAAATTTTTATGGCCCCCGCCCTTTTAAAACCCGGGGTTTCCGGGAAATTTAGGGGTTTTTTTAAAATAAGGGCAAAACTAAACGTATGGCCCCTTGTTATAACATAAAAGGGGGCCCCTAAATCTTGTATTTTTTTGTCAAAAAAAAATCGTAAACCGTAGGCCCCCCTCCCTTGGGACCACAATAAGGGCCCGAGAAAAATTTGTGGGGAATTTTTTTGGGTTGGGGTTGGGGAGGGGGAAATTTTAGGGGTGGAGTGGGGGGAAAACAGGGGGTTTACCCCTTTTTCAGGGGGGTTTAGGGAGGAACTTTCTTGGCGGGCGGAGAATGCTTTTTTTACCCCTTTTTTTTAAGTTTAAATTTGCAAGGAAGGGGTTAAAACAAAAAGACGGGATTTTGGAAACCAAAAAACCCCGGAAATGGGTTCCCCCCTTTTTTGCCCCCCAGTGTTTTTTTTTTAAACTTTTTTTTTTCCGGTACTTTGATAAGGAGAAATGTAGGAAACTGAAGGCGCCAGGGTGCAGCTTGTAAATTCCTCGGTGCTGTGGACCTTCGGAGGGATTTTACGATTTAGATTTCCATAGGAGTTTCCAAGGATAACAGTATCTGGCGCAGCTGTGGCACAGGAAGGGTTAAGGGGGGATTGATAGGAAGGGACTTTTGGGGGCCCGGGGTGTGTTTGGCGGCAGCCAGGGAAAACAGTGTCCCCTTTTTTTTACAAAGGGGGTTTTGGAGACCCCTTTTGTTTTGGGATTGAAGCCACCCACCCCTTCCTTGTGTCTCTCCCACACGCCCTCCCCTCTGTGCGCTCAGCCTGTCCATACTGCCTCCGGTAGATGTAGAGGGCAGTCACCAGCGCAGCACCTGGCAGAAGCACCCCACCATCCCCTTGTGTTCTTATGTAAGTGATGGTATGAAAAACTTTCCCATAAGGAGGCCGCTCCTCAGAGCCCACAAGCCGGGGGTTCCCGGTCCCTGCCCGGGGGTGAGCCCCCAAACTTCAGCCATTTTTCTTTCGGCGTCTTTCCCCCTCACCCTCTGCTGACTGTGCACCGAGCAGACACTGCTAGTTTGGCTGGAGACACCGAGGGTCATCTTCTTCTGGACAGTGGTAAGGGCCTGACCCATGGCGCTTGCTTTTATAGTGCAGACCCTCTTTGGGGGGAAAATCAAAATCATGTTCAAAAAAGATATATACAACATGTATTGTGAATAAATTCCGGTTGAAAGTGCACCGTCGTTATAACCCTGATAACGTACAGGCTTGACAATGGGAAAGTTTAAATCATCATGGTAAATAATATTTATGTATGGTTGTATGTATATATATATATATCTGTATAGTGATGGGACACAGTGGCCCGCATGCATCTGATGTGCACCGTCGATTATAACCCTGAGAACGTACAGGCTTGTACAATAGGGAAAGTGAAATCATGCATCGGTAAATACATATATATGTATGTGTGTGTATGTATATATATATATATCTGTATAGTGATGGGACACAGTGGCCCGCATGCATCTGTGTGCACGTGATTTAACCTGATAACTCAGGCTTGTAAATGGGGAAAATGAAATCTGTATCGGTGAACAAATTTTTATGCATTTGTGTGTTTATATATTTTCTAATAGTTGGGACACAGTGGCCCGCGCTTATGTGTACGAGATTTAAAAACCCGAAACGATTTTTAGAGCGAGTTTTTTGGGGGGGAAAAAATAAAATTGTTTTTGGTAAATTTTAATTTATTAATTTTTAGCGCGCCCTTTTAAATTTCCGGGGTTTTTCACAAACCCAGGGTTCAGGTACAGAATATAAGAGAAAACAAAAATAAGTAACCCACTGATACAGAACGAGAGAGGACGCTGCCCGCGAGAGCTTACAATCTACAGTTGTATATATGTATTGTGGCAAGACACAATGGCGTGCTTTTTATTATTTGTAAGGGAGAGTTATGAAGATTATAACCTTTATAACATACAGTTTTGTAGAGGAAGAACTTTTACAACGGGGAAAAAAAAGCGTGATCGTCATTTTATCTATGTTTGTGGTTTGGGCCAATGAATATCTGATATGTATGGACTTTATTACTGTAGATTATAACCCTGTAAATACAAGTTTGGATGAAAGTTTTTTAACCCTGAAAATACTTTTTGGGATTCTGTGATTTTAAACCCCGAAAACAACAAGTTTGTAGGACTGTAGATTATAACCCTGATAACATACAAATTTGTAGCACCGTAGATTATAACCCTGATAACATACAAGTTTGCAGTATGTAGTTATAACCCGAAACATAAAATTTTTTTGGGTGTGTTTAAACCCCGATAACAACGTTTGTAGGTTGTGGGGAAAAACCCTGTAAAAAACAAGTTTGCAGACGTAATTTTAACCGATAAAAACAGGTTTGTAGAAGTGATTATAACCCTGTAAATAAGGTTGGCCCCCTAGATGAAAAACCCTTTTACATTGGCATTCACCCTTCCCCTCGTTTTTAGCCCTTTAGATTTTTTCGTTCCCCCCAAAATTTATCTTTGCACAAAAGGAAAGTTTATTACATTTCTAATGATAATAATTTACATCTAGAGATTGAGAACGAACCCGAGCTTCCTGCAAACGGTTCTGTTGTAAGCAATAGCGAAGAAGTGACACCGCGGCATAGACCGAATACAGAGTATAAAGCTAGTGAGACGCGGCGGTGTCTGTGTGCAGGACGCTCGATCTTTAGAGAAGCCTCCTAATAAAATAACCCAAAGCAGAGCTCGGCGGCCGCGCTCACAGAGCACTAATCATTTCCATTAAAGACCAATTAATCCTTACAATTCAATAATGGTTTACGCTACCCGGTGGCTGGGGGGAAACCGCCGGTTCATTTTTAACTTGAACAGGCTTTTTAAACATTTTTAGTTAAGTTTTTAAATCCATAAAACAAAATAAATGGGGGAAAGGGGGGGGGTTTCCCCTGTTCGCGAGACTTTTCCCCAAGGATTTTACTGGTGTTCGTCGGGCCCGGGCAGAGCAAACAGCAGAACGGGGGGCAGGGGTTGAAAAACCGTCAGGGGATTTAAAAGGAAATTATGAGACTTTCACCTTCATAAGTGCTTGAGTTCATACTAAATCCATTCACTTTACAATCTCCTACAACTTGTCGACTGCATGAGCGGGAAGCATCGGGGCAGCAGAGCCATCCTACCCTATATTATGACTCTGGGGGACACCCTTTTCCTCTTATGATCTCTGCTTCTTTGTCCCTTTTTCTTCAATTTAGTTGTTGTAGTGAATATTTTTTAGTTAAAAAACTTTGATCATTTAGATATTGGCATCAAATTGTTCAGACTGGAAACTAATTTTGCCATGTAAACTTATCCCGTATTTACAGATTTATTTTTTTTTTCTCTTTTAAATATTCTAATTTATTAATGTTTTCAAAAGAGATAAAAAAATTGTAAATTTGATACGTGATAGTGTTATGTGGCTGGGAATTTGTGCGGTAGGGCTGCAGGACGGCGTCTCTACTGTGCGATATAATGCGCGGTCTATGGCGCAGGTAATGAAGTCATTCACTACTTGGTACAATATGTTATAATTACTTTGCAGCGGAGCTATAATCTATTGACGCGCTCGCTAATTGTTCAGCAGATTTAGCAGTTTCCAGGATGTTTTATTATAATACCAGTTAATTCTATTTGCTGCGCTCCGGCTGCTGACGCTGTGGTGCCACTTTATTTTTTTTTTACGTGCCCCTTTTCTGACTTGTAATCAGTCAGCGAGAAGATTGCTCCTCCAGGGAATCTTTTTTATTACATAAAGTAAAAAAAAAACCAAGTCCTCGTCGTGTTTATCCGGCGGCTCTTGGCGCAGGTAATGAGCGGTGAGGAGAAGGAGAAACACTTGTGTTAACATAATATTGAAGCGCTGGATGCGGCCATAATGACTTCTGTGTTAGAAGAGGAAAATGTTGGATTTAGTAAAACAAACGCCTGGATGGCTGAACCAACGCAGGAGCGTCCTGTGGATTTAGCAAATAGTGCGCTGTTGACAGAAAGGAATCCTTATCACAAACACTTTTGTCCCGGCTTTATCTGCCGGAGCTGGAGGCAGCGAGCAGGCGACCTGCGGGACTGGAGAAATCTGCAGAACAATGCGTCCTCGGCCCTATTTAGAGATCTTAACTCCTCTAATAGCATCCTGACAACACTCCATATTAATCAGGTGACAAATAAGCGCGGTGACAACATCCTGTCACCGTGTCCCAAAGGGGATGACTTTATAGAGCAGGGCGAGAAAAAACATCTTGGGTAAAAAACCTTAATCACGTTGTTTTCTTCCATCAGAAGAGGCAGCGGCGGAGACTGGGGGTCATCATCATTTCATTAATCTCTAGTCCATAAAAAAGTCTCAAATTTAAATGTTAAAAAAAATACTAAAATTCAGAGCAGCCATCATACATATAGTTCAGGTATTTATAGCCATACAGGACCAGCTGCTGCCAGATCATCGCATCTTCTGATTTACTAGGAAGGCTAAAATTGTCCTAATGAAATAAATAAAAAAAATATATATATATATATATATATATATATATAGATATATATATATATATATATATAAAAAATTCAAAGCAGCGATCGTGAATGTAATTCAGGTATTTATGTCTATACAGGACCTTATGGTGCCACAAGTCATAAAAAACTGTCCCAAATTAAACAGCGATATATATATATATACACACACGATGTACTGGTGCCAGAGTCTAAAATAGTAGAAAATGTGATAGTCATAAAAAAAAAAAAAAACCTGTCCCAAATTTAAATTAAACAGCAATCATACATATTTCGGTGTGTGTGTATATGTATTATATATATACATATATATATATATATATACACATATGTGTGTGTGTATATATATATATACATGACCTGCTGGTGTCAGATTATCACGTTTTCTGATATATTAGAAAGTCATAAAAAAAACCTGTCCCAAATTTAAATTAAACAGCGATCATACATGTCGTAATCGGTGTGTAGAGAGAGATATAATATTGTATGTGTGCGTGTGTGTGTTGTGTGTGTTGTGTATATATATATATATATATATATATATATATAATATATATATATATATATATATATAACATATGACCTGCAGGTGTCAGGTTATCATGTTTTCTGATATATAAGAAAGTCGTTAAAAAAAAAACAAAAACCTGTCCCAAATTTAAATGAGAAAACTTACTAAAATTCAGAGCAGTGATAGTTCATGTTGTTCAGGTCTGTATAGGTGTTTATATTATATATATTATATAATATATATATATATATATATATATATATATATATATATATATATATATATATAATACATACAACACACACCACACACACACACACCCACACAACACACACACACACACAACCTGCTGGTGCCAGATTATCACATTTTCTGAAATATTATATAAGGATAAAAAAATTGTCCCAAATTTCAATAAAAAGATAAAATTCAGAGCCGCGGTCACAAATGTGCAGTTATTTCAATGTATACAGGAGTCTGTGACAAATTTAGTTATAAGGCAAAACTAGTGGGGACGCCGGACCCCAAGTGGCAGTGTGCGGTGAGCTTGGTGATGGGTTCTTGGTTACACTGAACACTTCTTCCGTTCTTTGCTGTATTTGAGGGCGCGCCGGGTGCCGGTTTCTTTCGGGATCCTTGTTCCTTGTTTTGTGCCATTTGCAGATTAATCTTCATATAGTGATTTTTTGTTTCAGCAGTGTAGCGTCCCCGCTGCCGTCCTGGTGGCGTCCTGTGTCACTCTTGCAGGAGGGAGGTGAAGGTGGATTTAGAGCAGCCGAGTGTATTTCATTAAGGAGTTTTGGGAAGTTGTGGGGGATTTAACCCCGGAGCTGCCGTGTTTTTCCTGTTCAGGGGGTTGTCTGCTGAGAGTTTTAGCTTGCAGCTATGTAACGTTGCAGTGAAGGCATTTAATTGTGTGTGTACTAACAACGCCTTGGAGAGTTGTAGACGGCGGCGCTGACACTGCAAGCAGATTGCAGCATCCTGGATGCAAGCTACAGGCCACACTTCACCACTGTTCTGAGCTTGTGGGTCCTTATGTTTCTGTGAGGATAGTCGAATTGGTTCTGCGCTGTAGTAGGCGGGTGGAAAGCTCGGTATCCTCGAGGCAGTCCATATCCACGGCTCGACGCCATCGCGGCTGATATTTGCTTGTGCGCAGGTTACATTCAATCCCTCATTTACTGGGTTTCAGAGTAAAAGCTTCAGTGTCCAGAATAGGTTGCGACATTTCGGCTTTTTCAGCGTTTGTCCGAGCTGAAGCGCTCCGACGTCGCTAGAGCCATGAGCTCCGTCCATAGGAAGGGTGGATATTGTGTTTCCATGAGGTCGCGCTGATAATGCAGCAGATAGCGCTCTCCATCCTGCCGATAGAAACTTGTTCCAGAAATCGTTTGCATTGCTTGATTTATTCATAATGATTTGCACCAAAATCTCGCGTTTGTGTCCGATCGGATTGAACCGATAAGGGATCGTTTCATCGCTGGGTCGAGGTCATGGGTGGAAGGGCAGCTCCACACGACTGCTCTGGAGTCTGCGCTCAGTACACCAAGAGTACACCGCTTCCCACTGACCGTCGTCGTTCAGATTGTGCTCATTTTACACCAGTGTTTATCGGCCTAATATCCGCAGAACACAGGTTACCTGCCGATAATAAAGCGCCCACGGCAGAAACCTCCTCGGGCAGTCCGGGTCACTTCCTCACTGAGATTCTCGCCAGGACACAAAGGCGAGCTCGGCAGGAACTTGTCTGCGGTGAACAACCCGCCATGTGAACTCTGACTATAGTTATAGCGGCCGCTATGGGGCTCAGAGGTTTAGGGGCCCCACTCGGATACAAGAACATTTGTTCCTTTTTGTCTATGTGGGTTCCCTAATATATGGCGGCATTATTTATTTCTCTCTGATATATGGCGGTATTATTTATACCTCTCTGATATATGGTGGCATTACTTATATCTCCTGATATATAGCGGTATTATTTATATCTCCTGATATATAGCAGTATTATTTATATCTCCTGATACATAGCAGTATTATTTATATCTCCTGATCTATAGCAGTATGATTTATATCTCCTGATCTATAGCGGTATTATTTATATCTCCTGATATATAGCTGTATTATTTATACCTCTCTGATATGTGGCGGTGTAATTTATACCTCCTGATATATGGCGGTATTATTTATACCTCCCTGTTATATGGCTGTATTTATACCTCTCTGATATATGGTGATGTTATTTATACCTCTCTGATATATGGTGATGTTATTTATACCTTCTGATATATGGCTGTATTATTTATACCTCTCTGATATATGGCAGTGTTATTTATACCTCCTGATATATGGTGATATTATTTATACCTCTCTGACATAGGACGGTATTATTTATACCTCTCTGATATATGGTGGTATTATTTATACTCTCAGATATATGGTGGTATTATTTATACTCTGATATATGGCGGTGTTATTTATACCTCTCTGATATATGGAGGTATTATTTATACCTCTCTTGATATATGGCTGTATTATTTATATCTCTCTGGATATATGGTGGTGTTATTTATACTTCCGTGATATATGGCGGTGTTATTTATACCTCTCTGATATATGGTGGTATTATTCATACCTCTCTGATATATGGTGGTGTTATTTATACCTCTCTGATATATGGTGGTATTATTTATACCTCTCTGATATATGGCGGTGTTATCTATACCTCTCTGATATATGGCGGTATTATTTATATCTCTCTGATATATGGCGGTGTTATTTATACCTCCCTGATATATGGTGGTATTATTTATACCTCCCTGATATATGGCGGTGTTATTTATACCTCTCTGATATATGGCGGTGTTATTTATACCTCCCTGATATATGGTGGTATTATTTATACCTCTCTGATATATGGCTGTATTATTTATACCTTTCATTATTGTTACCTGTGCTGCTGTTTCAGTTTGTTCTAGTTAGGTGCTGGGGCCCCATCTCCTTTCCCTATGAATTCCGTTCCTGCCTCTGGTTGGGGTCTTTGCAGCGGTTTTGCTCCCACCATTCGTACTGTGCTGGACACACAATTGGTTAACCAAGGTCTTACAGGAAGGCTGTCACTCATGTCCTGGTTCCCATGCAGGCCGAGCAGGGTGTTATGGGTAGAGGCGGCTGATTGACAGCTCTGCTTATTTTGCTGCAATTCTTGAATTTCATGTATAAGGCTGCCGAGCACCAGGCATCCGATCCGTCCCCGGTCACCAGAGTAATAGACGCGGGTGTGGGTGGGGGGCTGTTCCTAAGGCCGCCTTAATGTAGAATGGCAGAGAGACCTCTAGCAGGAGGATAATGTCAGTGAGCGCCCGCTCTGCTCCTTCTCCATATTATGCAGCCGCAGAAGGAAAAACAACGCGACGCTCCCAGCACGGTCGTTCCAGGATGGCGGGTGACATGTCTGTCCAGTAAAACCTTATGTCAATCTATAAATAAAGCTTTGTGACCATTTTGCGGTGCTGCGCCGAGTATCAGATCCCGAAATTCTAGTATTTTTACAATAATCCTTCCCACTAATTCAACCCGGAGCTGCCAAGCGTCGACTCCACAGTGCCTCCTCCAGAGGAACATGTAAAGCACAGCCGGGTCACTCCAGTAACAGAGATCTGCTAAGAAACTTCTAATGTCTTGGCCAATAAATTCCAGAACTAGGAAGTTTATTGCAGCCAAAGAGCATAAGTGAAGTTCCCCGTCCCTGGCGGAGCGCCTCGTGCTGGCGTTATACCCGGGCGGAGCTCCTTGTGCTGGTGTTATACCCGGGCGGAGCGCCTTGTGCTGGTGTTATACCCGGGCGGAGCTCCTTGTGCTGGTGTTATACCCGGGCGGAGCTCCTTGTGCTGGTGTTATACCGGGCGGAGCGCCTTGTGCTGGTGTTATACCCGGGCGGAGCTCCTTGTGCTGGTGTTATACCCGGGCGGAGCTCCTTGTGCTGGTGCTATACCGGGCGGCTCGCCTTGTGCTTGTGTTATACCCGGGCGGAGCTCCTTGTGCTGGTGTTATACCGGGCGGAGCGCGGCGTGCTGGTGTTATACCCGGGCGGAGCGCCTTGTGCTGGTGTTATACCCGGGCGGAGCTCCTCGTGCTGGTGTTATACCGGCGGAGCTCCTTGTGCTGGCGTTATCCCTGGCGGAGCGCGGCGTGCTGGCGTTATACCCGGATGGAGCTCCATGTGCTGGCGTTCTACCCGGGCGGAGCTCCTTGTGCTGGCGTTCTACCCGGGCGGAGCGCCTTGTGCTGGTGTTATACCCGGGCGGAGCGCCTTGTGCTGGTGTTATACCCGGGCGGAGCGCCTTGTGCTGGTGTTATACCCGGGCGGAGCGCCTTGTGCTGGTGTTATACCGGGCGGAGCGCCTTGTGCTGGTGTTATACCCGGGCGGAGCTCCTTGTGCTGGTGTTATACCCGGGCGGAGCGCCTCGTGCTGGTGTTATACCCCCGTGCGGAGCTCCATGTGCTAGTGTTATACCCGGTGGCGGAGCTCCATGTGCTGGTGTTATATCCCGTGCGGAAGCTCCATGTGCAGACGTTATACCCGGACAGAGCTCCTTGTGCTGGTGTTATACCCGGGCGGAGCTCCTTGTGCTGGTGTTATACCCGGGCGGAGCTCCTTGTGCTGGTGTTATACCGGGCGGAGCACCTTGTGCTGGTGTTATATAACCGGGCGGAGCCCTTGATTGCTGGTGTTATACCGGGCGGAGCTCCTGTGCTGGTGTTATACCCGGGCGGAGCGCCTAGTGCTGTTGTTATACCGGGCAGAGCGCCTTGTGCTGGTGGTATAACGGGTGGAGCGCCTTGTGCTGGTGTTATACCCGGGTGGAGCTCCTTGTGCTGGTGTTATACCCGGGCGGAGCGCCTTGTGCTGGCGTTATACCCGGGCGGAGCTCCTTGTGCTGGTGTTATAACCCGGGCGGAGCCCTCGTGCTGGTGTTTATACCCGGCGCTCCTTTTTGCGTGTTTCCCCCGGGGCCGCTGTGGCTTTATAAACCCCGGAAGCTCCTTGGCGGGTTAAAAACCCGGGGGAGCTCCTTGTCTGGTGTTTTAAAAACCCGGGGGGACTCCTTGTGCTGGTGTTAACCCGGGCAGG